>JAJEJO010050401.1:0-16043 GCA_020662805.1 Glaucomys volans | reverse complement strand
CAAGCACAAGGCCCTGGGTTCAATTCCCAACACTGCAAAAAAAAAAAAAAAAAAAAAAGCAGCCACCAGCCTGAGTGAGGAGGGAGTGCTCACTCATTTATGGACAATGCACAATGGTTTGGACAATGCTGGTGAGTTTGTGTGTGTGGAGGCCTGACCCAAGAGTGGTCTTGTCTCTGTATTGCAGTCACAGCAGCCTTGCTGGGGTGGTGGTGTGGGAAGCTGCACATGTCCTTCAGGAGTGCACCAGGGCTTGGCTTTGAGTGCAGTGCTCCTGGCAGTTAGCACTGCTTCTCTCTCTTCAGCTGCTATAATAAAGAGACCCCAAAACAAACTAGCATAAAGAAGACAGAAGTCTTTTTCTCCCATGATCTCATGGAATGGGGACAGGTGGTCTGCGCTGGGGGACACCTTAGCTCCATGAGGTCATTCAGGGACCCAGGCTCCTCCCATGTTGATGCTCAGCATAGCCTAGCATGGAACAGGCTGGGTTTTTGCTTCGTCCTCTTTCCATCCCAAGGAAAGGGGCAAAAAGCCTAAGGCAAGACATTTTCTTTTAAGGAAATGACCACCAAATCTCACCCTTCACTCCTGCTAGCATTCTGGTGGTGAGAGCTTGGTCACCTGGCCACGCCTAACTGCCAGGAAGGCTGGGCAGCTATGTGGTGGGTACCACTCTACAGGAAGAGGAGCAGATAGTGTGGGGCAACCAGCAGTGAGGCAGAGAGCAGTGAGCCCACCATGGGGTGGTCAAGAAGGGGCCAGAGGAAGAGGATGGATCTGAAAGGCTGGGAAAACTGCAAACTAGACACAGATGTTTCTATCGGAGCCAAGTGACACTGCTGCCCTGAGAAGCCAGAGAGGACGAGGAAGAGCAAGTCCCTTCCAAATGGTTCTCACTCCAGCCTCCTCCTGGTGCCCCCTCCAGGCAGAACCAGATGGGAACCAGGCTGTCAGAGCAGTGGTCAGTAGGGGCCCAAACCCAGCATCTCAGAGCCAGCTGAATTCCCAACTGAGGGACAGTAGCTCAGCACTGGCTTAGGAGCCATTCTGGGGTGGTGTGGACAGCGCTGGGTGATGCCCAGTTAAACTGAATTATGGCTGAGGAGGGTGGTTGACACAGCATTCTCTGTCCTCAGGAGCCCTCCTTGTGAACCTGGAGATCCCAGAAGACACACAGGCTGGGATCCTGGGCAGGCCCATCAAATCTTCGTGAGTGGCTCCTGGCCCCAAGACTTCTGACCATGGTGCCCACAGGTGTGATAGCAATGAACCCTGACCCCAGATGTCACTCTTTCCCCAGGAAGCAGCACCTGCGGCAGGTCATTGCAGAATACGAGGCGCTGGACCGAGAGCTCCCATGCATCCGGAAGTTCTCCACGCCACCCACCGCCCAGCCCCTCTGCCTCTGCATGGAGACCTCAGTGAGTGGCCCCTGGCCCTTGGCCCAGGCCCTTGGTTTCTGCAGCTTGGGTGGCATGGCCAGATGGCCAGACGGCCAGACTCAGTACTGAGGTGGCCAAGGTTTTAATTCAGGCTCTGTGGTTTACCAGCTGTGGCTTTGGCACAGGGACAGTTTGTTAAAAATTGATTGTGAATTTGTCAAAGGGTTAGTCATTAAATTTATCACTACTCATTCCAGAGGGGAGTCTGAGAGGTTTGGGGGGATACTGAGGACAAAGGGGATCCTGCTAATCCATCTGCTAGAAAATTCTGTAAAGTTTCAAGTATAACAAAAACTCATGCTTTTGACAGATTCAACAAACAGGTCCCTGGGCAATCCCTGCTCTTAGGGCAGTAATGTGAGGTTCCAGGCGCCTGGCACTGCTGTGAGACGTGCTGATATTAATGCGAGCTTAAGGAGCACCAGGCACCAGCCTCAGAGGTGCCCCTCAGCTAATTTGGGGACCTTGCCCCAACACAGGGACTGTTCTCCTTTTAGGAACCGATGCCCACCCCATCACTCCTCTCCTTTGGGGTTGTGAGGAAGGGACCCTTCAGCCCCAGCCTTGCCTTCCTGGAGGGGAGCGATTTGTTTTCATTAATGGTATATGCTTTGACAACTCTCTCTTCCGACACCGCAGTCCCCATACTGAAAACGTGGTTGGTGATCAGTAGATGCTTCTGAACATTACATAGATTGACAAGACGTCAAAATCCCCATGACCCTTATGTTTTGATAACTGAACATTCCTTTAAATGCAAATATGGCTTTTAAAGGAAAAGTATACAATTTGAATCCTGGCAGAAACCTTCAAGAGCCTTTAGTACTATCCATTGCGGGCTGTGGAAAAGTTTTCGGTAGATTGCTGAAGTTGGTTACGCTGGGGATCATTCAGGCAACTGTTCATTCGCCTGGGCAAATCGGCTTCGTGAGAACTGATTCTCTGGAAAATGACCCCAAACGACAGTTGATGCTGAGAGATACCTATCAGAACCGACCCCTTGACAAAAGCAATAGGACCCTGGGATCAAGTGCGATCCCTGACCCTCAAACGCCTTGGCAGTTTCTGCAGGTGGGGTCTAGGATGATGACTTTCTAATTAGGACAGAGGGGCTGAATCAGGGCCTCAAGGGTTGAAGCTCTTGAAAATCCCCAGGAGGATTTTACCCACCTGGAGGTGCTGGAGGCGCTGGAGGCCGAGTTGCCCGGGGCCATGGAGAGCGGGTGCGTGAGCAGCATCCGCTTTGAGAACGTGAACGTCATCTGTGGAACCGCGGGCCGCCGGGACCGGTAAGCCCGCGTGAAGGGCGGGGCTGGGAGTGGAGCTGGGGGCGGAGTCGGAGTGACGGAACCGGAGACTAGGCAAGAGCAGGGCGGAGGCAGGGCCCTGAGGGGCGGGGCGTGGACTGAGTGGGGATCCCGACTGAGTGAACTAGGGGGTGACAAGACCAAGACCAAGGCAAGACCTTGATGTGGAGCCTGCCTGGAAAGCTGCTATGAGCGCATAGTAGGGGCAGGTCCAGGAGCGAGCAGGTGAGGGCGGGGCGTGGAGCGGCGATTTGAGAAGGGGGAGCCTTGCGATTAGGGGGCAGAACCAGGCTGAGAGGACCGAGCCTGGAATGACCCCGATGAGGGTCAGGGCACGGACTGACCGCGGCAGGAGAGGACCTCAGGGACGGAGTGGCTGGAGTAAGTGAACAGGGACCGAGCGACAGAGGTGGGCGGAGACGACCGGCAAGATCCCCCTGGGTCTCCGCCCCGCTCCCGCAGGTGGCTCATCACTGTCACGGACTTCCAGACGCGCTCGTGCCTGCTGCGCTCAGGGATCAGCCCCCGAGGGCTTGCGCACTCGCTGGTGCGCCACGACGAGCTGCTGCTTGGCGATTACCGCCTGCACCTGCGCCGCGCCCTGGTCCGGCGGCACATGCTCCAGGCCCTGGGGGCGGAGCCTACCGAGGAAGACTGACGCGTGGGGCGGGCCCCCGCTGCGCATCGTCCCGCCGGCCCTGGCGTCGCACGCCAAACCACGGAGGAAAGGGGGCGTTGCTTCCCCAGGAAGGAGGCGGGGCCGGCTCGAGGGGGTGGATACTGTGAGTTTAATTATAAAGAATGACCTGGTACAAAAGCCATTTCTCTCTGCAAAATCTTGGTGGGGAGTCAGGGGGAGGGAGGTGATGGGGGGTAGGGACGAACCCCCATATTATAATCCCGCCTCCCTAATCTTACTCCAGTCCCTGCAAATGGACGCTGGGGTCCCAATCCCTCGAGGGAGGAACCGAGGCCAGCGGAAGGGAAGACCCGGGCGCCGGGGCTTTCAACGCATGTCATCCCTGTCTCGGCTAGAACCAGACGTCTTCATCCGTCCCCCTTCTCTTCCTCCTCCCACCCCCCTTGGAAGACAGTTCTCGGGCTTTTATTTCAGGTTTTTTTTTTTTTTCTGGATTTGTGTGTGTGTGTTCTAGTTTCTTTTTTTTTCTTTTGCTTTGTATTTTCTTCTTTTGTTATTGTTTCTTTTTGCTTTGTCTCTCCTCTCCACCCCGCGCTGCCCCCCCATCCAGTCCCTCCCCCCCTCCCCCACCTCTCTTCTCCCCTCCCCACCCCCAACACCCTCCCTAACCCCGCGGCACCCATCCAGAATGAACAAGCCCTTGATAGACAGGCGCCGCGCAGGCCCCCTGCGGACTGGGGGCATCCGACAAGGGGGAGGGGGCGGGTAGGGACCCAGCGCGACCTCTGCTCCTCTCCTCGCCACCCCTCCCCCCTCCCACAACCCTCCCACAAGTTTCCCCGCAGATCCCTGACGTGGTGAAGGGAGGGGGCTGCCCCCTCCCCTCATGGACGGAGCGCCCCCCCCTCGGGGGTAGGGGGCAGCAGAGGGGAATGGGCTTGGGGAAGGAGGGGGAGCTCCCTTCTTTGGCAGCTGAACATGGGGGGGGGGACCTGAAGGCTATGCCCTCCCCCCTTTACCCACAGCAGGGTAGGGGACTTCCAAGGGGAAGGGGTGGCTTAAAATTCCCAAGCCCCAGGAATAAGGGGAAAGGGGAAGCGTGCGGGAGGGAGCAGCCATGCTGGAGGGAGAAGGGGGAGTTCTTGGAGAGAAAAGGTTAGGAGGAAAGTGGGATCCTCGTGCAAAACGGATGGACAAATTGCCCAAGAAGGACAGGGCAGAGTAAGGGGAGGGAGATGGAAGGGAAGGAGAGCTGGCGGCAGGAGAGGAGGGTGAGAAGCCTGGTGAGCAGGAGCAAGCATGCACCAGGTCTTTTCTCCCAGGAAGTGAGGAGAGCGAGGAGGAGGCAGAGCATGGGAACAGCCATCAGAGCTGTGCCTGGACAGGAGCAGAGGAGAAGGGCGTCAGGGGAAGAAGGGGCACTGCAGCCCCGGAGCAGGCGGAGGGAGACGGGCGTGCACAAGAAGGAGGTGGGCTGGGGCATGGTCTCCTGGAAGCTGCATGAGCAGAAAGGCAGAGGGGGTGCAGCAAGGTCCTGGGGTGCAAAGCATCACGGAAGGAAGGAAGAGGCTCCCAGGGAGCAGTGAGTGTAGGGGAGGGTGCACGTGTGGGAGCAAGTGTGCAAGAGGGTGTGTGAAAGTCAAAAGTGGAGATGGGCAGAGGTCTGAAGAAGGGGGTGCAGGGGAATGGGGCCTGGCAAAGGGGAGCAGAATGAGCATTTGTGAGAGACGTTCTGTGAAGCAAGTGTGCAAAAGTGACAGTGCAAGGGGTTGAGGGGGAAAGCGGCTGGGAGGAGCGGGAGTGCCACTGGGAGAAGAGGTGGGTAGAGTAAGAATCTGGGGTTCAGGATTAAGAAGAGAAAGTGCTTCAACATAAGCAATGGAGGTAACTGCGTGTGCGGAGGGCTGCACAGGAGAGTGTGTGCAAGGACTGAGCAGAGCCAGCTACTAGGAAGGGGAGGAGCAGGGCCAGGAGGGCGGGGAAGGTGTGTCCCACGTGTGTCTGCATCATGGGTTCAGAGCGGTAGAGGGGTCTGGAAACTGTAGGAAGTGAGGGGTCACGGGAAGGTCCCAGCGGGGACGTGTGTGAGCCAGTCAGAGCAAAGGGTGCGGAGTGTGAGGAGCGAGAGAAACGCCACGTGTGCCAGGAAAACAGCATGTCTGACAGCTGAGGGGCCCCAGAGGCTGGACGCAAAGGCGAGTGTGCAAGACAGCGAGAGGGCAAATCTGTGCAAAACTGCAGCCCAGGGAAGGGGGAGCGGCAAGTGGCGTGCAATGAAGCAGGCGTGCGGGAGAGCGCCGGGCAAGGACAGCCGCGTGTGCAGGAGAGGTGGGGCCTGGCGAGGGTGGGAAGGCTGCTAGAGGGGCGGCAGGTGGTGGAATCTGAGGGTGCCCCCTTCCCCTGTGGCCTGGGGGTCAGGCCCCCATCCAGTCAGGCTCAGGGCTGACCCTCTATGGCTCTGTCTGTCCCCTCCCCCCAGAATCTACCCTTCCCTCCTTCTCCAATCCTGCTTCCTGTCCTCCATCGCCCCCTCCGCCCCCTGTCACAACGCAGTCTTGTGTCAGCTGCCCCCTCCTGTGGGGCGCAAAATGTCTGGCCTGCAAGGAGCCACCTGGTGACCCAAGGCCTTGGGAGACTAGGGCAGGGCGCAGTTTCAGCAGAGTCCCTGGCCCAGGGAGAGAACGTGGTCAGGGTTCAGAGGTCAGGAGGCCAGCAGGCTCAAGGGTTCTGTGGACGGCTGGTCCGTCCAGGCCAGCCATCACCTCTCCAGGAAAAATTTGAGAGCCCGGTCAATGTTCATGCGGTGGCCCACCCTGGTCACACCCAGATCCACATAGTCCTCCTTGGTCAAGGCAGGCAGGTGGGAGCCATCGATCTCGTGGTCCAGGAACCGGGCACGGTGCTCAGCCAAGCCCAGCCATTCCAGCCAATCGGCCACGTCGAACTTGGTCCAGAACCCCAGAGGTTTAGCGCCAAACGGCTTGTCCGGGGGCAGCGAAAGCAGGCGGGTGGGTGAGAGGGAGCGTGAAGCCCCTGACAAAGCTCCTCCAAGCCCCCCGGACATCCCCGGGTGTGGCGGCACAAAGACAGGGGCGAAGGGGTCAGCGGAGCCTCCTGCCCCTCCGGTGGGGGAGCCGCGGATGTCAAAGAGGCCCGGATAGAGGGGTCCAGAAGGCAGGATGGGCAAGGACGAGGGCCTGGGCGCAGGGCTGACCTTGTGCTCCGAGGCGGGCAGCAGCGAGGGGCTGGGGGCCCGCCGGAGCAGGGGGGGCCGCATCTCGAACTCCACGCCCTGAAGGTGGCGGGCGGACGTGGAGGAGGAGGAGGCCGAGGGTGAGGTGGCCCCTGGGGCTGCAGCGGCGGAAGGGGGCGCTCCAGTTCCAGTGGGGAGCGGCGGCAGAGGTGGTTTGGGCCAATTCTGAAACAGGCTGCTGACCGGTTTGGAGAGTAGCGAGGACTGGGAGTCGTCGGAGAGCCTGGAAGATGACCAGGGGCAGGGGTGGAGGAGAGGGGCGCAGGGGGAGGGCAGGGCGAGCAAGAGGCAGAGGTCAAGATACAGGCGCAGAGCCATGAGGGCAGGGCAGAGAGGTGGAGAGAGAGGTGGGGAGAGATGGGAGGAGCACAGGGTAAGATGGATGTCAGGACAGAAATGCAGGGAGTGAGAGAGAGGACAGGGACAGGGTGACAGTCAAGAGATGAAAGAAAAAGAGACATTAAGTGATAATAATAATAATCGCCATCACTCACTGCTGCTCACGTGTGCCAGGCATTGTTCTAAGTGCTTTCCATATTGCATCTCAATTTAATCCCCACGACAACCCTGACGCAGGTTACTATTATTGTCAGCATCATCAGCACAGAAAGGTTAAGTAACTTGCCTAAGGACACACAGCCAGGAAGTGGCAGAGCCCGGTTATATGGCACCAAAGTCTGAGCTCTTAACCACTACTCTATACTGCCTTTCGGGTTATGGCCAGTCATAGCAGAGTGGAAGACAGGGAGACAGTGAGAGAGAAACAAAAAGAGGGTGGGCATTCAGGGGAGAAAGATGGATGGGGACAGGGGACAGAGAGAGAGAAAGAGAGAGAGATGAAGAGAGGGAGATGAAAGAGAGAAGAAACAAGGGGAGAAATAGGTTCCCCTCATCCCTTTACCTCCCTTCAGCACAGGCCCACCTCAGGGCCTTTGAACTGGCTGTTCCCTCTGAGTAGCTTACTCTTTCCCCAGACAGCCTGGTGATGGGCCCCTTCTCTCCTCCACTCTCAGCTCCTCTTATTTGAGAGAACTTTGATAACCATCCCATTATTGTATTTTGTTCAAGGATGGTTGAAATTATTCTGCTTATTTCCCGCCCCCCCCCAGTAGACTGTGGGCTTTGTGGGGGCTACACTGTGCCTGTCTTGTTCACTCTGGGGTCCTCCTCACCCAGAATGGTACCCAGCACATGGCAGGTGATACATCTATAACTGATGTGTTTGTGGACTAAATTAAGTATCCTCTCCTCAACCCAGAATATTTAAGAATAATGAGTGAATTGCTTTAGAATCTTAATGGCCTAATAAACCCACGCTTGCATGTTAATCATAATGATACCCAGCTCTCAAACGGAATTACACTGAGCTCTGCAGAAGGATAGGATTGGAAAGCTCTCCCTCCCTCTGTGTGTCTGAATCAGGAAGGTAACCACTTTCCCTAAGGCTCAAAGGTCTTGAATGGGTGCAGACTAGCTGTCTGGGGGAAATGGCTGCACCTTCCAGAGTTTCTCCATCCCCATGGGGCTGGTCTCCTGAGAGGCCCCTGCCCTCCTCCATCTCACGACAGTGGCCTGCTGCAAACCCTTTTAAGCAGGCAGTGTGCAGTCCCCCTTCTACAGAGGTGGACTCTCTCTGTAGCTGCAAGGGGTGGGCCAGGCCTGGGACCCAAGGAACTGGACCCCAGAGCCACACCTGTAACCACTGGGCCCTGAAGTACCACATCCCCAGCCACGCCACAGACCTCAAGGCACTCAGGTTTCAGGGACTGTCAGAAGGAGGTGACAACCCACCAAGAAAGAAGACCTCAGCAAGTCCTGCTGCAGTCTCCCATTACTAATGCTTTCTCATCCCGGGGCATGGTGGTGATGGTGATGGAGGAGACCAAAGGAGCTACTAAGAGGAAGTCTGAAGTGTGTGGGAAAACATGCTTCTTCAGGGGCAAATTCCTGCAAGCATCCTCGTTTCTATTTTCTTTCTGTCACCCTGAGACCCCAAAAGGACACAGCTATGGGAAAGATGGACTCTGGAACCCACATGGGCCTCTCTGGCCTCCACTGCCAATCACTAGCCCATGCTCACCTCTGCCGCTGTAGTGAGGAGGTCCTCTCCGGGATGTAGCTGGCTCCCCCGTGGTGACTGTCCCCGCTGCCCCCGCTGCCTCCCCGGGCCCAAGGCAGAGCCCCTCCAGCTGCCGAGGAACCCCCAAACTGTTGGAGCTTGGAGCTGAGTTCACTGATGATGCTGGCTTTTACTGTGGCCAAGGCTGAGGCCTGAGGCTGGGCCAGGGGCCCAGGCAGGGGTGGTGGTGGTGGGCCCGGGCCCTCCTCCCAGGGCAGCAGCTTCCGAGGCAGGGAGGAGGCCGCTGGCAAGGGCACTGGTGGGACTTCTGGCTCTACTGCCACTGGACCCCCAGCTACACTTGCTGTCGAAGGTCCTGAGCAAGCACTCAGGGCCAGCAGCCCATCGGTTCCAGCCCCAGTCACTGAGACAGTGGGGCTGGTAGGGGTGACAGGGTCTCGCAGTCCCCCACTGGGGCCAGGCCGCAAACCTCCACTGGACCCCAGTGCCCGGCCCCGGAGCTTAGAGGGAGTCATGAGTTGTGGGGGGTACGGTGGGCCAGGAGTCCCGCTTCCCCCAAAGGCCTGGCCATCCAGGTAGGCCACATAGGTGTCCAGAAGCTCTGGCCCGCTGGTCACACCAGCTCCACCCCCGCCACCTCCACCACCCCCTGCACTACCACCACCTTCAGCAGACAGGCTGCTCAGCGTGGACGCACTACTGATGGTCTCCAGGGGGTGGTCACTGCTGCTCCGACTGTCCACCTCCTCAATACCAGAATCCGTGCCTGGTGGAGGGTCTGGGCCCGGCTGAGGAACCGGGGGAGCCGGTGCTGCTGGGGGCGGAGGGCCTGGTGGAGGGGGGTCCCCAGGAGCTGCAGGGGCCCCCTGGGTCAGCGTGGCCACCTCACTGTCATAGGACGTCAGGCTCGATGCGGTGGAGTCCAGGGTGGGAGGGGCGGGGGCCACAACCGGGGGTGGCACAGGGGGTAAAGGAGTGGCCGGGGTGGGTGGGTCCGGCAGCGGGTGGGGAGGCCCAGGCGTAAGAGGCGACTCTGGCTTTTCGAAGCTGTTGGAGAACTCCAGAGGCGGAGGCAGAGGTTCCACAAAAAGGAATTCGCCATCGTCCACGTCCACCGAGGGAGCAGGTGGCGGCAGGACCAGCAGGGGGAGCCCATTCTCCTCGCTGCCCCGCGGGGAGGTGGGGGAGGCAGGCACGGAGCGGCGCGGGCTGGGCGGCGGGACGCTGGGCCCATCTTCTGACGGGGGCCCCCGTCCGCCCGACGCGGTGGCCCGCGGCTGGCAATTCTCGAGGAACCGCACGTGCAGGGGTAGCCTCTCGGGCTCCTCAGGGGCTCCGGACCTCCAGGCCTTGCTCACCGCAGGGTGCGGGGTCGGGGGCTCGGGCCCCAGCTGCAGCAGGAGTGGCCCGACCCCGGGAGCTGTGGGGGGCAGGCGGTGCAGCAAGGAGCGTCGCGCGGCCGGTGGACTGGCCGGGAGGGACTTCTCCTGGCTGCCCAGCCCTGCCCGGTACCCCAGCTCCCGGCGCGCAGGGTCGGGTGGCGAGGCCCCCCAGAGGCGCAGCACTGGCTCGTGGTGGGCGTGGGGCGAGTGGTGGTGCGGGGTGGGCGGCGGGGCCTCGTAGCGCGGCGACGGCGGCCGGGGAGGGGGCTGGGGCACCCCGCCGCCCTCCGAGGACTCCTTCAGCGCCCGCTCGCGGGCGGCCAGGGCCAGCCCGAGCGGGGAGGCGGGATCCAGGGCCTTGCCGGTCAGCGGGTGGACCAGGGGTCGCGGGGGCAGGAAGCTGGTGAAGGCGCTGCTGCCCCCGCTGCCCCCGTAGGCGCGGCCGCCCACCCCGTAGCCCCCGTAGCCCGCGCCGCCGCCCGCGCCCGCCGACTCCAGCCGGAGGTAGGGCTCGGCCGAGAACATGCCTTCGTCGATGGACTTGGAGTGGCGCAGCCGCGGCCCCGGGGGCGCCCCTGGGCCCAGCCCGCCGTCGCCGCCGTCCTCATCCCCCGCGTCGGTGGAGAGGAAGAGCGTGGAGCGCCGGCGGGCTTCGTTCTGCCAGCCCCCTTCCCTGCGGGCCGCCCCCACCAGGGCCGCTCCGAACTGGCTGGTGAAATCCAGCGTGGCAGGGCCGCTGGGCGAGGCGGGGGTGGGCACGGGCGAGGGCGACGGCGGCACCGGCGACATGGCCGGGGCAGGACTGGGCGAGGAGCCGCCGCCGCCCGCTGCCTCGGGCTGGGTCGGGGGCTCGGCCTCGGTGCTGCTGCCCTGGCTGCTGCGGCCGCTGCTACTGGTGGACGGAGCCTTGATGATGATGGTGGGGATGGGGATGGAGTTTTTCTCGGAGGGCGCGGCCGCGGCCGGCGGCGGCTGAGGGGAAGCGGGGGAGGTGGGAGAGGGGGCCGGCGGGAGGCCGCCCTTCTGGGGCTCGCCCTCCACTTTGGTCTGCTTGACCAGCGGGCCCTTGCGGCCACGGCCGGATCGGGCTGGCACGTACATGGCCGCGCTGGCCGCCCGGGGCGGCAGCTGGAAGTAGCGCAGGGCCGGGGCCTGGGAGGAGCTGCTGCCTCCGCCCCCGCTACCGTGGTGCGAAGGCGACGGGGCCCCCGGGGTTGGGCTGGGCCCGCCACCCCGCCAGCCTCTCAGGCTGGGCTGGGGCCCCAGAGCCAATCGGGGTGGGGGGTCGTCGGGGGAGCCGCCAGTCTCCATCTCCGGGGGGTGAGGTGGGTGGGCGTGGTGGTGGTGAGGCTGGGGGGGCGGGGCGTGGTGGTGGTGGTGGTGGGGTGGGTGGTGGTGGGCAGGGGGCAGGGGGCCGCTGTGGTACAGGCTCTTCTCACGGCCCCCCACACGGGTGTCAGGAGGGGAGGGTCCATCAAAGGACGCTGGGGAGGAGGCGGGGAGGGGTCCACCTGAGCCTGGGTTGAAGGGGCCCCCCCGGGGGGAGGGGGTAAGGCGGCCTGAGGTGGAGGGGGCCGGAGGTGTGCTATAGGGAGGCTCTGGTGGGGACGTCGTGGGTGGTGGGGGGATGTCCTCCGAACCAGGCACAGACAGGCTGCGGCTAAACTTCATGGCTGGGGGTGCCAGGTAGGGTCTATCATCCTCTGCAGCCCCTGGGGAGACAAAGAGGATCCAGGAATGGGGCCTTTGGGCAGGAGGAGTCTCCTGCTCCGCTATCCCATATAAGATAGTAGTAGTAGAAGTAGTAGTAGTAGTGTTGATGATGGTGATGATGATGATGGTGATGATGATGATAATGGCACCCAGTATTACATGCTAAAAATTTCACAGGTATTACTAACCCTACGCCTCCTAGTGATACAGATTGTGCACGGTGCAACAACAAACAGCAGGGGGAGCAAGTGTGCGGGGGGCGAAATTCAGCTGAATTTCCTCCTTGAGCCACGAGGAGCACCTTTTTCTAATCTGCCCAAACGCCCTGTGTGCTAGTGGTGGTTTGGGGTGAGCCCAAGTTGCTTGAGCTGGGAAGGGCTCGCCGTGATTATGCGCGGAGTTGTGCTTCTTTTCATGTATATGCAGGAAGGGAATGCAATCAGCGCCTCAGACCTGTGATTACACAGGTGGAACTGCGCAGGACGCAGCTCATCTTTAAAAGGAGGAGAGGAGTGATGGAGAACACACTCGGTATGCCGCGAGACAGGCAGAGCACAAGAGGGCAAGACTCACATTAGGGGCCTGTGAGCACTAGACTCTGGGAACAGCAGCCCGGATGGGCAGAACCACTCTGGGGGGCTTGAGGAGTTAAGTCCTTGTCTACTCATCATCGTCAGGACTGTCTTTGACCCTCTCACTTTCTTCCCACCCCGTGTCTGCTTGACTCACTACCTGTTCTCAACTCCCACGTGTGTATCTGAGGGCCCCATCCTCTCTTCTAATCCTAAATCCAGGAATGCAAAAATACACTGCTTTGTAGATGCAGAGTCCAAGGCCCAGAGAGGTGAAGCCACCTGTTCCAGGTCACACAGCTCAGAAGGAGAGGAGCCAAGATTCACACCCCACTTTCCCAGTTCCAGTCTGAGCTCTTTGCCAGACCTGACAGAACTGTGGTCACATGTGAAAGCAGAAAAGGGTGTTTCCAAGCACCCTTGCTGGGCCCATAAATGACCAGCCACCCACCCCACAACCCTCATGAGCACTCTTCCAGGGACATACCGATGGATTTTTGCCGGAGCATAAGCCCAGGTCCCGGAGGCAGGAAAGAAGGACGCTCATAACTTGGCTGGGAGCGGTGGTGGGGATCGAAGCTCGACTTTAGAGTGGCAGTCACAGGAGAGAGAAGAGAGCAGAGGAAGGTCAGTCAGGGCATGGAGACTCCCGGCTGCTGCACACAGCCATCCCCCATTCCTCCACCAAAGCTCGGCAGGCGGGGAGAAAGAGGAAGCAAATTCTAAGTCAGGGCAAAGTTCTTAGTGTGGACAGGGGTAGAAAGGATGGACGGGAGAGCAGATTAGCAGCCAACCCCATGGCTCTGCCCAACCCATCACTAGGCTGGACACTTCCTGCTGACACTTCCCCTGCCCACATCCCCACTGGCGCTCACCTGGAGTGCTGCAGGAGCCTCTTTCCTCCTACTCCTGCTCCCACTTATCCCCACACCCCTTTCTGGTCTGTTGTCCATACAAGAGTCAAAGGGATGTTTTGAGAAGAAATTCGGGGCATGTGATCGCCCTGCTTGGAATCCTAGAGTGACATCCCATGTTGGTTAGAAGCAGATCTGAGGCCTCTGAGGGAGGCTGTGGTGCCGTCCAGACCCCTCCACCCGTCCCCCATGGCGGGCAGCTCCTGCTGGCAGCTCTGGAGAATTGCAGGTTCTCCAATGGAGCCAGCTTCTCAGGGCAGCCCGCGCCCGTGAGACTGGGAAAGCACAGAAGTACAGGCAGGACTGGCTCTGAGGTGCAGCACACGCCACAGCTCCGGGTGGGATGGGGCTGAGGACAGGCTCCGGTGGGGACCATGTCTGCTGACCTCACTCCCCGAAGGCTCCACCTTAGCAATTGGCCGGCAGAGGAATCGCATCTCAGGCTCCCGTTCCAGGAGGCCCATGCTGAGACACCCTCTGTGGCTCAGCCTGCACCTGCCTCTCCCATGTGCTCCCTGTTCCCACACCCCAGCTCTTCTTGCTCCCCAACACCCCAGCTCTATCCTGGCCTGAGACTTGTGGTCCTGGCCCTTCTCCCTGCAGCCTTTCCTCCTATGGTCTCACCATCCTTAACTCCTCCATCTTTAACTTCTCCTCTCCAGGTCCTCTGCCTGTCCCGTAACTGTCTGCTGCATTGCCCTGTCACAAGCATCTTCATCTGAAATGACCAAGTTCACTGGCTTGCTGTCTGTACCGGCCACAAACTAACACGGAAGCTCCCTGAAGGCAGGGCAACCTCTCCCGGGCACTCAAGCTACAGCATCTGGGGCCCACGATACTTCTAGGGGAAGTGTTTTAATTACTTTTAAAAGCAGAAGGAAAAAAATGAATGCAAGACAGTACAAATCAAACAGTCGTCCTTTGCTCTCCATGGTGATTGGTTTCAGGACCCTGGTGGATACCAGAATCCATGGAAGCTCAAGGCCCTTATATACAATGGCACAATATTTGCATATGATCTAGGTGCATTCTCCTGTATACTTCATTTCTAGATTATTTATAATACTTATGAGAATGCGAATGCTGTGTACAGAGTTGTTCTACCATATTGCTCAGAGAATAATAAGAAAGACTACATGTTCAGTACAGAGGCAATTTTCCCCCCACATGGTTTCAATCTGTAGTTGGTTGAATCAGAGAATTTGGAAACTCAGGGTACAGAGGGTACAGATTATGTGTCTTTGTACCCACATAATCATGTAATGCAGAAGGGGCTCACAAAGGCAAAGTTCCCAAGGATCAGGGAAGTACAATGAAATCTGCTTGAGGGCAGCCACTGGGTCTGTCCTCTCACCTGCCAGATCCTCTACCAGCATGGGTCAAATGAAGGCACCACTGAATGAGCACCAGCCAGTGCCCAGTGTGGCTGGGCCTCACTCTCCGGCTTCTTCCTGGTGGCCCCAGATGCCTCCCTTCTCCATTTTTGAGACCAAAAGTGCAGAGACAGGAAAGTAGCTCAGAACAAAGTCACTGCCTTTGGGACAGCACTCTGTGGCTCCCGGTCCTCCTTCCCCCTGACCCAGCCTCTGCATCCCCTGTGCTGTCTCTTGCCTCTAAGCCTTGGCACCTGCTGGTCCTTCCACCTGGAGCAGCCTTTCTGTGTTCTGTGCTCTGCTTGGGAAGACTCTTTCACCTGGCCTGGCTCCCCATTCCTGGGGGTCAGTGCAGTCTCAAGGTAGCTACCAATCATTTAGATGTAAACTCCAGTTAATTGAAAGAAAAAAACTCCATTCCTCCACGGCACCAGCTACACATGAAATGCTGAACCTTTGGTGGCTACCATGCTGGGTGGTGCAGATGTGGGACATTTCCATCATCACAGAAAATTCTATGGGATGGCCCTGGTCCAGCAGAGTGCAGACCTTCCCAAGGTCTGAGCTACCCCCTCACTGCACTGGCCTTCCAGCGTTCACCCTGATTCTTTGTTTGTCTCACTAGTTCATTCTACAAATATTTACTGATTGCCTCCTCATGCCAGGACTGATCTCGATGCTGAGGATGCAGCAAATTAGATAAATGTCCCAGCCACATGAAGGGCAGGCAGGCCAATAACAAAATAAGTCAGTAAAATATAAGGGGTTGGATGGAGGTAAGTGGAAGGGTACGTCTCTTTAGAGGTAACCCAAGAGGCAGCAAGGTGCCCTTTCTTGCCTTTCAACCCTGCAGAGTTCCTGTTACTTGGAATCACTGGTGCAATCGTTAGAACTCCAGCAGCCCTCCTGGACCATACAGCCACTTTGCAGGTGGAAGCAAAGTGAGGATGATGGAGCAAAGAGTGAGAAGAACCCCAGGTCTTCATGACCTTGAAGGCTGCCACACCTTCCTGGGACTTCCTACCAAGACGTCTTTAACATGAGAGGATAAACCACTATGATTTGGAAATTTTTCTCACATACAGCAGACCCAATTCTGTTCCATTCCACCCTCCAAATGTGAATTCTCTGAAGGAAGTGACCTTATTTGACTGGTTTCCTCCTACAATCTCAGGCCCAGCAGCAGGTCCAGCATGGAGTAGGCGCTCAAGAAATACTCATAAAATGAAGAATTCCTTGGAGGCCATACAAGACCCACTGACAAGATGTGAATGAATCCCGAGGCAAACCTCAGTCCTCTCCTTCTGAACATCCCATCAGACAGCACAGCGCCAGCTCCAAGAGGACACTGGAGGGTGTCTCCC
>JAJEJO010050400.1:4976-67343 GCA_020662805.1 Glaucomys volans | reverse complement strand
TTTTTTTTAGATGATCAGCAAAAGGGATCCCATTTCCCCTTTGTGATAACTATAAAATATTAAAAATAATTCATTTCACTCAATCTAGAAATACTTCCAAAGTGCTGTTCAAATATTTGTTCTCGGTGCATGATGTGTTCAGAAAAATAAAAATATTTTTAAAAGATTAAATTTGTTGGAGCTGGGGTGGTGGCTTAGCAGTAGAGTACTCGCCTAACGTGTGAGGTACTGTGTTCAATCCTCAGCACCACATAAAAATAAATAAACTAAAGGTACTGGGTTCATCTACAACTAAAAAAAATATTTTTAAAAAGATTAAATTTGTTGAAAATCTATTAGTATTTGGCATTTGAAATAGACTGTCATAGTCCACATATCTGCTGTGAAGTAGGCATTGTTCTCACACTAAAGATATGGAAACTGATGGTGAAAGAGAATAAGCTAGAAAGATCTAAACCTAAGATTTGGACCCAAACTGATCTGACTGACTTTTAACTACCAAGCTCCCCTTTTGCATGAATAGTATGTTCAGCCATGTTAATTGGCAGCAAATAATGAGAAAGAAGAAGTGGCAAAGAGCTTTTCAGTCTATAAAAGGTTCAAGTCAAGAGAAAAATAGTTGAGATTTTGCAAATCTGGGAGAAGAGAATGTTTAAGGATTTGCTTAGAGCAAGGAACTGAGAAATTTATTTCAGATTCAAAGTAAGTTTATGGAACATGTTAAAATAACACTTTGTAGATAGTTATATAAATATATTTCAAATATTTTAAATAAGTTATATAATAGATGAATAAGAAGTTATTCAGGGAAACCAGAGTGCCTTGGAATTGTATGCTTTACCTGAGGCTGAAGACAGGAAAACTAACCCTAATTTCCTTCAAAAATACCTCTCATTACACCTGGTCAGGCAAAGGACACCTCTTGGAAGGACGATGGGAATTCTAATTTCAGAAGAGGGAGTTCTGCTCACCCTATTTTACCATAAAATTACTCCATTCAAACCAGTTGCCACTGGGCTTCCCTTAGTAAAATCTTAAAGACTATCTGATAGAGTTAGAACTGATTGAGACTCAGAAGTGATTAAATTCAATGTTTCAATCTCAGAAAAAGAAACAAACCCAGAGACAGATTGACAATTTATAAAATTCGTAGGTTCACTGACCCTTCACAATGTCCCTGGGATGAAGGGGATGCACTTTTTCTTCTTGCATCACTGCAGGGGAAGAATGACCTCTAAGGGTTTGCTTGTCAGCATGCTGGTCACCGCAAGAACTGAGTGCCAGCTGCTGAGCCAGCCTTGCTATCTTCTGAAATAGCTATAGAAGGTTCCCTCTCCTGAGGTTTTAAGGAGGCCCTTTAAATATAACTTATGATAATTTCCATAAAGTTTTCTAGGAATATGGATACAAAAGGTTTATATACAACTGAGAAATAACCAATAAACACCTTAATGAATGGAAAGGAAAAAATTTCAGAGAAGAAATATACATGAACAATAAACATGTGATCATAGCCATCCTCTCTCACTAAGTAATAAAAATAAAACATTTTTAAAAAATTAAAAACTTGCTTGCCTCGCATGCACAAAGTCCTGGGTTCAATCCCCAGCACTGTGGAAAAAAAAAAATTAAAAATCTTTGTTTCTTTTTAACTGTCAGAATTTCCAACACATTGACTAAACCTAGTGTGTAGTAGGACTGAGGGATTTTTTTCGGCTTCTTTCTTTGTATATTTTTATATTAAATTATTTTCATTCCAAAGTTCACCCTTCATTTATATATTCAAAAACAGTAATAACTTATTTTAATTTTTGGACATTTGGACAAAACATAAAACCAAACCAACAACAACAACAAAAAAACCCAAACCCACCCTAACTGTAGGTTCTTTTAGACAAACAATTGTATCTCCAATTAAAGACTTCTAAGATAAAATTTATTTTCTTCAAAATATACCTAACAAACTCCCAAAGCACAAGAAATAAAAGCGGAATCAATAATTGGGATAGGTTCAAACTAAAAAGCTTTTTCTCAGCAAAGGAAACAATCAGCAATGTGAAGAGACAGCCTACAGAGTGGAAAACAATCTTTGCCACAAACGCTTCAGATAGAGCACTCACTTCCAGAATCTATAAAGAACTCAAAAAACTTTACCCCAAGAATACAAATAACCCAGTCAATAAATGGGCTAAGGAAATGGGCAGACACTTTACAGAAGACCTACAAGCAATCAACAGATATATGCAAAAATGTTCAGCATCCCTAGTAATAAGAGAAAAGCAAATCAAAACCACCTTAAGATTCCATCTCACTCCAATTAGAATGTCTATTATCAAGAATACAAGCAACAATAGGTGTTGGCAAGTGTGTGGGAAAAAGGTACACTCATACATTGCTGCTGGGGTTGCAAATTAGTGCAACCACTCTGGAAAACCGTGTGGAGATCCCTTAGAAAACTTGGAATGGATCCACCATTTGACCCATCTATCCCACTCCTTGGCCTATACTCAAAGGACTTAAAATCAGATTAGTACAGTGATGCAGCCACATCAATGTTCATAACTGCTCAATTTACAATAGCTAGATTGTAGAACCAACCTTCAATAGATGAATGGATATAGAAACCGTGGTATATATACACAGTGGAATATTACCCAGCCATAAAGAATAAAATTATGACATTTGCAGGTAAATGGATGCAGTTGGAAATGGTCATGCTGAGTAAGATTAGTCAATCCCCCAAAAAAACAAAGGCCAAATGATCTCTCTGATAAGTGGATGATGATACATAATGCAGAGTGGGAGGGAGGCAAGAAAGGAGGAAGGATAGATTGCATAGGGAAAAAACAGGGGTGGGTTCAGGGAGGGGGTAAGAATAATAACAGAAGGAGACAAACATCATTACTCTATGTACATGTATGATTACACAAATGGAGTGATTCTATTTCATGTACAACCAGAGAAACAACAGGTGTAATCCATTTGTGTATAATGAATCAAAATAAAAAAGAAAACTTACCATAAAAGAAAAAAAATATATACATATATATATATACCTAACACTTGAAAACAAAAATCAGTGAAGTACCTATATCTCACTTGTACCTACCACAAATTGAATTTGTAATTTATTTGACATTCAATCAAACCTGAAACATAATTCCACCCCACCCCACCCCACCCTCGACGCCTGCCTCTCTCTCTTTGGATCTTCCAGCTAAAAACAAACAAGGAAAAAAAAAAGTTACAACTTCTTTATCCTGGTTATTGAGCCTCCTGTTTATATCCTCTCTGCCTCTGAAGTCTCTCTGTTCTGAATGATCTGATCTAGTTCCTACAAGGTCACAGAAGCAAAGCACTTTACATTACTTTTGTCAAAATTATCCAATATCTTCTTAGTAGGCAATACTAAGTCATCCACTTAGGGGAATAACATAAATCATTCATATAAAATCTATCTTATATATCTCCACAGGCAGTTTCATATATATATATATATGAAACTGTTTTATATATATATATAAAACAGGCAGTTATGTATATATGTATATATGTAAATCTATATATGTATATATATGTAAATATATAAAAATATGTGTTTGATATAATATAATCATATAGTATTTTTACATTGTTTTAAATAAATAAAAATGAAAACTTCCAACATCAGTATGAAATCAATTATGACACTATTAATTTTACTATGGCCCTTTGTCACTATGTATTTATATTTTACATATATATAAGAACAAGATTTTAATATACTCTCTAGAGAGAAAAACAATAGGACCCATGTCTTCACATTTTGCCATAATATCAAATGAAGTCTATTTAAACCAGTGCTTTCCCAAATGTGCATTTCTACCATCTGTATTAGAAACTGGATTCTCCCTAGATCAACCAAGTTAAAATCTGTGTGAAATTGGGAAATTTCCATTTTTAGGCAAGGATTTAAAGTAATTTCTCTTGCCTTTTCTGTGTCTTGGAAATGCATGAAAGTAGTCACATTAGTGATAAGTGATTGTATACATCTAAACATCCTTGAGTTAAAGAATGTTTAAGATGAAATTAGTGGTAAATTCTTGGACAGATTCTTTAAAGAAATACTGTAGCACCCTGCTCTTTGTTCATTTACAAATTACAAGTTGATTCATCACTGGTGACTTTAACAGTTGTCTGTGTTTTAAACTTGTCAACAATAAAGGTAGTTATGAACAGTTGAATGTCATATGTGAGTGATTTGATGGGTTAATTTAAATTCAGTAATGATTTTGCTCCTAGGAGGCATTCAGCTATAACAGAGAACCACTCTGAAATGTGTTGATGGCTTGAAAACAAAGACATGCAGTGAGGCTCTCCTTGCTTTTGAGGATCTTACATTGACATTGTGTCAATTTCTAAGTATAGAGCTATTAAGCAAGGGCCTCCCAGTCCTCTGCTGAAGCTCTGAACTACCCTGAGGGTTGATGAACAGCCTCCTGTCAATGGCATCCATTAGAGACTGATCCCATCTAGGGAAATAGAGTTTTGTCAAGTGGAATGAGCAGCTGGGTCTTATTTGAGAACAGCGATTGAGCACTAATTAGTTCTTACAAAGTTACAAGTGACAATACCTTTGGAGGTCTAGTTCTAACAAGAATGAAAATGCATTTTTTTCTTTCCATTCTTCATTTGCCCTTTAGTAACAGCAATGACAATGTCCCATATCATAAAAGAAACAATAAAGATTAGGAAATTCCTCTTCTCTGTTCCCTGTACTCCTTTTAATATTTGTTGTATTTCCAGAGCAGATTAGCATATTATGAAAAAATCCTTTGAATATTAACCTGAAGCAATTATACCAGAGTTAAAATGGATTTTCACTATGAAGTCTTCTTTCCTCTGAAAATACTCTTAAATAATTTTAAGACATTATATAAAATTTCCTAGAAGTAATTTTTTCAGTATATTGGAAATTCACTTCTAGCAGGATGCAAGTATTAAGACTCCAATGATAACAATTCTAACTTTTGAACAACTTATTGTCAAAGCCACTCAATTGCTGGGTGTGGTGGCTCAAGCTGGTAATCCCAGAGGCTCGGGAGGCTGAGGCAGAAGGATCCTGAGTTCAAAGTTAGCCTCAGCAAAAGCGAGGTGCTAAGCAACTCAGTAAGACCCTGTCTCTAAATAAAATACAAACAGGACTGGGGATGTGGCTCATTGGTCGAGTGCCCCTGAATTCAATTCCCAGTACCAAAAATAAAAAAACAAAACAATTAATTTACTCAAAAATATCAAGTATGTTATCATTCTGTGTGAATTAAATGCCTTGTTTCTAGGGATCTGTACAGGAGGAATGGCCTGATTATGCTTTATTCTGGTGTATACTGATCCAAGATAAGGAATAGAGAACAATTTGTTGTTATTATTTTGGATCATTATTCAATGTATTAACAGAACTCCATTGTTGTTTTTAATAGATGAGAATGGTGGGAACATGAGATTAAGAGAATAATTATATAAAATAAGCCCACTGTACTGACTCCCCACATGCTTTCTTTGCCAAAAAGCAATTTGCCAGCAGCCCCCTCTGCCCTAAGTAGACAGGATAGGTCGCATTCCTCAGCAAACTGAGGCAGGGCAAAGGTCAGGTAGTCAGTGTGGGTAATGAATGATGGGCATGAGAACAGATTATCAAAGGAAAGACAATGGGTTGCTGACAACTAACTTCTGGGATCATACTTCCTGGCACAATGATTTGCTAACCATTGCTCCTGTGCTGCTCCTTTCTGCCCTTAGCATATACACAGAGAAGAAAGAGAAGGTAGGGTGTTCAGGGTTCTATAAAAAAGCAAGACACACCCACTCTCTCAGACTCCTAGCTCTGACACTCCTTTTCTTCAAAAAAGTTTGTCACTACCTCTTTTCTTAAATAAAACTTGTTTTCTACACTTGCCCTGGGGATTTTTCAGGTATTTAATCCTCAATGGGGGTGGGGGAGGGGCACAAACCTGATCCTGATCTCCAGAACAGGTATCATTAACAGCTGACTTAATTTGTACATGCGTTTCCTATCTTGTCAGAAAGCTAATTCTACTCAGTATATATAGTTCAGAGAAAAAAAATAAAGAGTGGTAATTGTGGGACCTGTCTCCTGGAAGGAGGCTACATGACATTCTGTCGGGAGACAGACACGCCAACAGGCCACTTGGGGACTAAGGCTCTGCCCTGCCTCCTGGAAGGAGGCCAATATGGCATACACCTTTCAGGCCACTTGGGGACTAGGGCTCCATGCCCCTTTTCCTGTGCTCTGTGAACAGGATGTTCTTCTGCAGTCAGTAAACAGTTCTGTGGCTTGTGAGCCTGTCATCTCCTGGGTTTGCAGAATTGCTTGTTACTTTCTATTACTGATCAATAATCTGCCAAATAGGCTAGTAACTGCTTATGCAAGGCTTGACCTTTACAATGTATGACTAGCTTAACTGCAAGCATATAAAAGACAGAGTTATGCGCAGTAAAGGCAGAAGCAGCTTCTTATGTGATAAATGCTCCATCTCTCCTGAATAAAGCTCTTCTCAGATCTCAGTGCACAGACTCTGAATTCTCCTTTTCCCATGGTTTCTTGGTGTTGCAGACTAGCATAGTGCAATTCAGGGGTGCTCTCTCCAATGTTGCAGACTAGGACAGTTCAACAGGTAATTACATAAAGGTAAAGTTGTAAGTATGAAGCAGGGGAACAGAAGCACTACTATACTAATTCAGACACTGGGGAACCTGAGCAGAACAGCAGAGGGGTGAAGGGGTAAGCAAATGGAACAGAACTCCATTGCTGTTTTTACATTAGGTAATTGGAATATGAATACCAAAGAGGTAAAGAAGAAGAAAGGTCACCAAAAGCTGAGGTGGATACAGCAACACAAGAGAAAAAGAGAATAAAATGAAAGGATGAAAGAAGTATAATCAAAATGGTGACCAGGGTATATAATTGCAAACAGCTGTGTTGGTCCCAACCAACTATCTTTTAACATTCTGTTTTAATTAATCTTATAATGGATGCCCTTCCAAAAACATTACATTAGAAACTACTAAAGTAGTGAATTGATAATAATACACATCTTCTCCAATTGAGCAGCCTTTGGAGAGCTAAGTTTCTTAAACTACCTAAGTGAAGAGAGGGTTGCCTGTGTTCCTGTCTTGATCTCTGAAGTGCTAAGGCATTTGTTAACTGGTACTTTCCCCAATTAACTACTATTGACTCAGAGCTAAAGTAGTCATTTGTACATATAAATACCATCAAATTTTCATTTCTCAAAGAGGAAAGCAGTAATAAAGTGATTAAGGTCTTTTTTTGTGGGAGGGAGGGAGGCAGGTGGAGGAGCTCAGCCACTAGTAGGCATTGATAGTATTATTACTTTGAAGAGCACAGCTTGTGGTATAGAGAATACTGTTTCTCCTGCCAGGCTATCCACATGCTAATCCCTGGAGCCTGTGGATGTGCACCTTCCATAGCAATAGAAATTTTGCAGATATTCTTAAGTCAAGGATTTTAATATAGGAGATTATACTAGATTATTCAGGTAGGTCAGTCTTATCACATGGATAGTTAAAAGCAGAGGATCTTTCTCCGTGTTTGTGAGAAAGAGGTGTGGCTGTGAAAGAAGGCACAGAGAGAGGCAACACTGCTGCCTTGGAAGTTGTAGGAAGGACACAGGAGGCAAGGAATGTGGGAGATTCTAGAAGAAAAGGCAAGACAAGGCTTACCTAGAGCCTCCAGAAAGGAATCCAGCCCTAGCCATGAACTATTGAGATCCCTATTGAACCTCTGACCTCCACAACTATAAAACAACAGATTTCCTAACTTGTTTTATAGTAACATCATGATTTAAGATCTGTTTTGTATTTTACTTTAATAGTTTCATGATAGCCTACAAAAGTTATGAACAAAACAAAGCTTTAGATATTAATTCATGTTTCCTACAGACTGAATGACAGTATTTCAGATTTTCTTTGATTTTTCCTATTTTGTTTGTGGGCTTTTGAAAAATGTTAGGAATGCTTGTGTAACACTTGAAATATCACATAGACTTTAAAATCTGAGTACATACAGTTGGAAAAATTTAAATTATCTGAATTATGAGCAATTTCTGGCACTTAGGTTTATCATTGAACAACCTTTAATTTGTCCAAAACTTCCAAACTTATAGCAGTTATCAGAATTGCAGTGTCTAGGAAGCTGAACTTAGTGAAAACCTAAATTGAGTTTTATGTTCGCCACATCATTGTACTTATCTGAATCATGCATTTCAAGAAGTGATTGATACTTTTTGTGCTGAATTTGTAAGTAAATCCAAGACAAAACTTCAGATGTGACCTAAAAACCATCATATACTTTTTAAATATGAAGTAGAATTTGGTGGGAAAGAATTTCTATAGATACCATAATCTGTGTTACATCATAACTGCAGCCCCCATTCCCATCATAGTGTGAAATGGAAAAGTTCAGATTCTAGAACCAAGCAGACTTGCATTTTGAGTCCTGGGAGTACCACTTCCTACATGTAAGATCTTAGGCAAGGTCATCATAGCATAGAAGTCCTAATTTCATATAAAGTGATGTCATCTTGTTGCGTAGAATTTCTTTAAGAATTAAATGATGGGGGTGGAGTTGTAGCTCAGTGGTAGAGCACTTGCCTAGCACATGTGAGGCATTGGGTTCGACCCTCAGCACCACATAAACATAAATAAAGGCATTATGTCCATATTCAATGAAAAAAAATTTAGAAAGAGAATTAAAATATGATGAAAGTAAAACATTTAAAACAATATATTTACTCAACAAGTGTTCTCTATTTGGTTACATATTTGGGTAACTGCATTGTGTATGGATCTAAAAGTATGAACTATCAGCACAGGAAAAAAAAAAAAAAACAGAGGAACAGAATCCAGAAACTAACAAATAGTAAAATTTTCACATTTTTAACTTCTTTTTATTAAAAAAAAAAGTGTATTTCATCATCTGTAAGAGTATCCTTTGAAATCCTTACCAGTTTGTGCATAATTTTCCACACTGAGTTGGATATCTCTAGACCCTAAGTCCTTATTCTGAAATCCCCTCCTGTAATCTTCTAGTAGTCCAGAATATGGAACTTGGCATTGCCTAGTTGTGCTTTGATGCCATCATAACGGCACTTCTCTTTACCATGGTTGGGCACGACTCAGTGCAACAAACCTTTAAAAAAAGTAATCAGTTACAAAATATTCTGTTGACAAATCCATTGTTCATTCAGCAACAGTATTTTTCCATCTTTAACTGACTTGGAACTCATTAGTTTAGAATGCTACTGCATAAAAAATGACATATTAGTATTTATTCTAATAGAAATACATTGTATCTCATAACAACAACAAATTTAATAAAATGTAAGCATAAAAAGATTATGGATATGAAATAGTTCTTTTATCCTTAGCTAAGCTATTTTCTTATTTTCCCAGGTTAGATTATAAAGTGATTTTCCTGAAAATTATTTCCTTAAAATAACAGTATGGTTGTTAAAACATTATAGCTATTTGAATACGATGATAGTTTTGCTAGCAGATTTTTTCCTTGTATAATTATCACATTATATCAAATTAATACATAAATATTCCACCAAACTAAGGGAGGGAATGAAGAAAAGAGAAGCAAATAGGTCATACAGATTCATAAGAACACTCACAAATTGCCTAATTTTGGACAATTATGAAACAATTGAAAATAGTGGAAGTGGATACTTTCTACTACCACAAATGTTTGATGACTTTTAACTGATAAGCCAAATTCGAGTGGGCATGATTGGAGATAAAGTACTTAGTACTTTTTGACTAATGTTTAAATATATTGATACTGAATAATATTAGCACTTCTTTAGCTTATCTGTTCAATTTTGGAAGAAACTACTAAAATAATAGAAAAAATATATGCATTTCAAACCAGTAGTGGGTCAAAAAAGAAGCTGATCATTCAAACAAATGTAATAGAAGACAGGGAAATAAAACAAAACAAAACAAACATACAAACGGAACAAATAGAATAAATATAAAGCACAAAATAAGAGGGCTGAAATAACTGCATTATGGATCTAGAAGCTGTTTTCAAAATCAATTAAATAGTTAAAGACAAAAAGAGGGGATACATAAAAATGGCAAAAGGCATAATTTTCAAATAGTAATCCAAAGAAAGTTGGCATAATATGAAAATTAGGCAAAACAAAGGCAAAAAAATTAAACTAGTAATCACAAAATAATGAAATTTAAATTAAAATATAATCTAAAATATATTCACTTAAACTAGCTTCAAAATACACAACTTAATAACTGACAAAATCACAAGGACATTTTTACAATTCACCATCAGAACTGGAGAATTAAACATACCTCTGGGTAACATCAAATGTTCTATTCCCTGTCCTTCTCCACGAAAAGAAAAGAAAAAAGCATAGAGAACATAGATTTGAAAAACACAATTAACAAAGTTGAGGTACTAGATATGTCCTGACTGAAAATATATATTCCTATCAGGTATATAAGAAATATTGTATGCATTTAAAAGTAATTCTGGAACATTTAACCAATTAGTATTAAACAGATACATGCTTCCACAATTAAAATGGTTGTCAGCAAATATAATTTAAAAGCACCAGAGATAACAGAAAGGAGTTAGGAAAATACGGGTTTAGGAAAAAAAAATGGAAAAGTACTCCTTACAGTATACAAACCACAGCATTCATGTAAAGCATATAAATAGTGAACTATCTGGGGAAATTTTTGCTTCCCTTCTACTTTTGCTTTTGACAGAGTAATTGATTGCAGTCCTCAACTCCAAACATTTGGTATGTTGTTTTCTTTCAGTGAGTTTATAAAGCCTACCGTTTTATCGTCGCTGAGATAGTGAATATTCTTACAGAGTCAAGCAGCAAAACAGCTCACCTTTACATTCCAATTACAGCCTCTCAGGGTCAGCCCTAAACAAGACTAAGAAGTCAGCTAAATTCATCTTCTGAACTACTTGAGGATACTTATTTCTCACAGTTTACAGCTTCCTACTTCTATTATTTTCAGCACTTTTCCCTAGACTCTCTCAGCTCTTCAGGTAAAAAGTATGATAAAGTCACTCATGACATTGTAGTAAATTAAGAACTGCTCTTTCTTATGAGGCCATTTTAATGGTATAGTGGGTTTGTTTTTTAAGGGTTAACCTGAAAACACACAAGTTAAGGAATATTGAAATGGAAGGAAACAGTGGGATTTAGGGTAGTGAGCAGAAGGAACTGTCTCTGAGTACCACCAAAAGAGGTACAGACTCAAGTGTAACTGGGTTAGTTCTTCATTTTCTGCTGGATTGTTAGAAGGTTTGTCAAAGTTAAAAGTAAAATGTGTGCCTATTACAGAAAGAGAAGAAGGGACACAGCAAAGAGACAGAGGTATGACCACATTTATTTATTGAGTATTCAACTACAGAAATTTCTGTAAAACCACTTAACACCAGTTTTACGAAAACCTTCCAATTCAACTTTCATCTGTCTTGAGGAACAAATATTATATGAATTGTTCTAGGTTTAAAGGAAGAATGTTTCTTAGACCAACAGTGAAATAATGTTTCTTAAAGAGAATGTGAGATGTTAATATTCATTGGGTCATACCGTACTTTCATGTAAAACTAAAATGCTTTAATTACAAAGGTATCACTTTCCTTCTCCAAACACCCACTCTGTAGACTTAGTCTCAGAAAGTTTGAGAATAGGTCCCAGAGTATAAGGAACTTGTGCTAACTTGAATTCTAACATCACAAAACCAGTCCACTACTCTACACACACGTGCAGGATTGCAAACCCACTCACACAGGGACAACTTCTCTTTCTGACTTGGACTTAATTTTAATTAGTCCTGCACTAAATAAATACAATTTAATTATAATTTAATAAAAGAATTAGAATACTATAATTGTGTAAACAGTTTTGTATTTCAGTTCTTTAAGGACTTCAATCCATAGTTTGTATAATACTAAACTAATGAAGATGCCACCTTAAGTCTGATGTTCTGTTTGGGAATTTTTTTCTTTGTTGCTGTTTCTGGGATTTTTTTTTATTTTTTTGTGTGTTTTTTATTTTTTTATTTTTTTTGCACAAAGAACCTTATATTCTGTGCCATGTCATAGTTTCTTTTATAGATTTGAGTCTCTTTAAAACATGCTCATATTATATTCAACAGATAGGTGGGTAGGTAAAACTGATACTGATGCTTATTCCAATTTCATTAAGGAAACACTTTTTCTGCTATACATAAGGAAAAAAATATGCAGTAATTAGTAGTTAAAATTTATATTATACACTATCATTCTAATTTTGCAAGTAACAGTCTGTGACCTTCAATTTTCACACATTCTTTTCAATTTTCCTACCACTTCAAATAAAGATAATATAAAATTTGCTCATAAATGGTAATGATTAAAGAACTTGATTAAAATGCTTCTATTAATTATGTACTATTAATCACCACATTCTTCACCTTTTCTTCAACCTCACAATCTTTGATATTTTTTCTCTTCCTTTCCTTAAGTCATGCCTAACTAAACTAACTCTGAGACTCTAAGTTTGAGCATCAACCTCCTTCAACCCTAGGCAAACCAGGAAGATTGGTCACCTTAACACCAGTTCACCCTTCAGCTTCTGTCCTAACTACTCTTCTGTCCTTTATATCAAAGTCTTTCCACTAAGTACTCTCTATTCTTTTTTTCCTCCTCTTGATCTCTTGGTTCACTCCTGAACTCACTGCAGCTGGGTTTCTGCCTCTATTGCTCCATACACATGGGCATTGCAAGAATCATCAATGACCTTCAACTTTTCCCTAAGAAGACTTGCTAGCCCTTATCTCAGGGTGCCTTGCTGTTGGGTTTTACACTGCTGATTACATCTTCCCTGAATCAATTCACTCCTAAGACTTCTACAGCAGTACAGCTTCCTGGTCTCTTTTCACATTTTTAACTCTATTTCATGGATTATCTCCATTTTTTTTCTTCTGAAAGATGATTTCCTTAAGATTCTAGGGTTGGGGATACAGCTCAGCTGCTAGAGTGCTTGTCTTGCAAGCACAAAGCCCTGGATTCAATCCTTGGCACTGAAAAAGAAAAAAAAAAAAAAAAGGAAAAAAAGGATTCTATACTTGGTCATCTCTTATTACTCTATAAATCCTTTGCATGGCTGATCTCACATCCTTTCATGTGCATGAGGACTATAGGATGAGGACTTTGAAATCTGCTCAGACTACCTGTGAAACATCTGTGTGTTCCATGTGCCAATGACAAAGCTGAAATTTTATGACTTATAATGACCTTCATAATGATCATATCCCTTTTGTTGTTGGTATTATTAGCAATTATTCCCTTATGCTAAAAATCATATCATCCTTGATTATATTGTTTCATCTCCATTTAAATAATTCCTAAAGTGTTCAATTTTGCCTTCTAAATAATTTTTAAATGCACCCTTCTTTCTCAGTATTTCCTATTTTTTAATTTTCAAGAAATGGCCATCTGAATCACAACCTCCCAAATCATCACATCATTACAGACTTGCCTTCATACTCTTTCCTGTGTACTCAGTAGATTCTGGTACATCATGCATGCTATAGACTGCTGCATTTCTTACATAAATAGCATTGGACTTATCTTGTTTCAAGCTGTCTACCAATTTATCTTCCCCTACAAAACAGTGAGCATATTAAGAGAAGAGCTGTGCTTTACCATTGAGTCCTAGTGCCTGCCTCTCAGCCTGGCATATGATATGGCCATTTAAAGTACTAACAGATAGATGTTCAGCTCAACATGCTTTTCTAACACTATACTCTCCCCAGCCCCCTCTTCCAAAGAAACTGGGGCCATTATGCATTATGAGTCTACCTATATATCACCAAAAGTGTTGCACATATGGTACACACTTAATAAGTATAGAAAGAAAGAATGAATATTATGTTCTCAGGGCAACTGTCTGAAATGAATAAGTATTTTGAGATGCCATCACAGAGGCAATTAAGAAGTACTTTAAAAACCCAGATAATTCAAAACATGTCATTTGAAGCCTTCAGATGGTTTAGAAAAATCTTCCTATACAAGTGCAAGCAATTCATCAAGTACACATGTTAAATTCTTTAATATGAATAGACAGCCTTTCAATTTTTTATATTCCTAAAAATTGGCTTAACCTTTAGAGTGCAAAAGGCATTCTGTATTTCATAAAATATTAAGGCATTTCATATAAAGCTCAGAGTTTTATTTAGTATATTTTAAAATGCTATGCCAATATATTTGGGGGAGTTACAAAATTTTATAGAAGAAATACATATGCATTGCAAACATTTTCCATAACAATTTGAAATGGAAAAATTAGAAGGAAAATTATATATTATTTGTAATAAGAATATTTGTAATCTTCAACCACATAATGAATGCTTAAATTACCAGCTTGCTTTTAAGTTAATACTGACAAAAGCAAATTGCAAAAGATTTAATAACTCTGAATAAAACTTTTATTTATTAATTAATTTCTACTTCTGAAATTTGTTTTTTTCTTTTCAATGTTCACATGCTCTTATAGGAACATTAAATGGGTCCTCTGGTATCCTTAGCTCATTTAAGTAGTTCAATTAATATTTATATTATTTACCAGAAACTCAGTGATTCGAGAAAAGAAACTGTTTTCAAGATGTATTCTTTAGACATTTCTTATTTATGGAAAATCAATAACATAGTATAACAGAGATGGATTCCTGTAGCATTTTTAATGGGAAACTAAGATAAATGTGGCCAATCTTAATTGTGACTTTTATTAACATTAAACCAGCTAATTGCTAATAATAAACTACCTTTAAATGACTGCTTTCTGTTTAAGGGGAGCAGTTTTATACAGTAAGAAATGTAATATAATTTAAGTGTGGCATAATAGAATCCATGCATGTACTAGAAGTGTCCACTAAAATCAAGTTACGTCCTTATGTTTGTATATATAATAAATACGGTTGTATACTTGTAGCTCCCCATATTTTTGTTTCAAAAAATACATTAAGAAAAATGACATATATTTGACTTTCAAAAATATTGAACTTACTACTTAAGAGATCTGCAAAACAAATTCACTTTAATGTCACATTTAAATGCCCTGAGTTGCAGATTAGTCAGTTTTCCAAGGTAGTTTCTAGTAAGCAACTAAACAAAACCATTTCTGCTCTGTAATTATAATAGATATGGAAAACCATTTCAGGATCCTACAATATTCAATCTTTTAGTTCAACTTTTATTTTTCTTGATTCAAAGGGAAATATACTATCTACTTAGGTGATATAAGGTGAGAGATACAGTAGCCAATTATAGCATCCTGTCCCAGACTTTCCCAATAAAATATTAGCCCAGTGTCATAGAAAATTCCCCAGTTCTAGTCCAAACCAGGACACTTGTTAATGCTCCTGAGATAAGAACTAAATTTTCAGATAATAGATTTTCAGATAATAGAGCCTTACCTTAACATCGTCGGTGTTCATTCTGGTTCCCTCCTTTCCCACAAATATATCATCAATGTCAACAAGAATATACCTGTCCAAAGACAGTGCCAACTTCTTCCCTGACAAGAAGGAGATGGCATCTATGAAGATGAGCTTGTGCAGCCAAAAGTTCAAGTTGTTGCCAAAAAGAACTCTCTGAATTCCATCATGAACCCCCAAGTCATGTATAATAGTGGCAAAAAAAGCACCTTTAGAGATGGGAGGAGAAAGATTTTCTGGGGTCTTTACTTTGGCAAACATTACTGGTTGGTAGGCTGAGTGATTAATTTGAAAAACTGTCCAGTCAGTTCCACGTAAAGAACCCTTTTCAAGCTTAGACGATTTGGTCACACGGAGCAATGGAGAATGAGGATTAATACAACAATCTTTTACTGCAAGGTTTCCATATATAGAAAATGGGAAACCTTTTAACTGAAAGCTCTGTAGACTCTTCTCACTAGTTCTATGGAATCCAATGACACCCACACCATACTCCACACAGTATTTATCTAAAAGGCTTCGATTCCAAGAGTCCATATTTATGTATTTTAAAATATTCTCATAAATAATGAGAACATATTTGCCTTTAGTTTTGTCTGTAAGTGCTGGGAGATCTCCTTTTCCAGCGGCAATTTCGATGTGATATTGGAATCTACTTGATTCGAGAATCATAATGATGTCTTGACCAAGGGATGAGTACTGGCTCTCCACAAATACAAGGACTATGGGGTCTGTCCTTGAGGCATCAAAAAGCTTCATTGTCTTCACTTCCGTTAGCCTATATGGGAGGTGTTGGAGGTCACTACAATCCACTTCTGAAGCCACTTCAGAGAGTTCATTTTCCTGTTTGTAGCCACTGTACAGGTAGTAAGCAGAAATTATAATGCTCACCATACAAAAAGTGGCAAGCAAAATAACTGTCCTTTGAAAGTGTCTGTGAAGCTTCATGATAAAACTCATGCTGTATAGATTTTCCTGGACTATTCCAACAGAAGCACCATTTAAAAACTAAAAGATGGTGTTTCAGCTCTTTTCCCAGTCTCAGTCAATATTTTATGTCACCATTGCAGCACATTTGTATTGCTTGATTAGGACTTACAGGAAATATAGTCTGAAAACAGAAAAAAACAGAATAGAATACAAAACATTCAGTCCACAGCATCAAAATGAGCAGTTTTTATATTGTTCAGTGGCAAACTAGGAAGCGGGTAAACTGCTATAGGTTAGAAAACCTCCCATTCTTTCTCCCAGATCTGGATGAGGACAAAGGAGATATGGAATGAGGAAAAGGGTACCACTGACCCCAGGGCCATTATCCTAATACAGAAAAACACTGGGCTTTGCATCACACTCTGGAGATAATAGAGCCCTAACACCACAGAAAGGTTACCTGTACCATATGTTGTCATTTCCTATCATCCAGATATACATCATATATTGCATATTCGAGCTGTTTATGTTTAATTACACATACTAAAAATTCACAAGTTTGGGAATGTTTCATTAAATGGCACAATTAAAACGAGAGTCTTTTTCATTTCTAAAATGTTAATGCAAAGAATTTTGTCTTTCTGTATACATGTCTAATTAATCAGAGAAACAATTCTAAAATATCTGCTTTCATTAGAAGAACCCTTTAAAAATATTGTCCCACAACCAAACTGATAATTTTAGAACTGTATATTGACATGGTTAGGTTTTTGAAATTCAGAACAGTTACGTGTAAGATGAATGTGAGGAGTGAAACACTTCTTAGGGTCATTTAGCTCTGGTGTATCCTAGTGTGCACTCTGAGAGAGGTAGGCAATCACATACTGGAGCATATGTACCTACATATCCATTTTCTCTATCATTCTGTTTCTTCTTTGGGGAAAAAATCTCAGCAATTATATGAAAAATGACTATTAATTGGTTTTATTAACAATGAAAACAACTGAGCTGTCATGAAACACCTTAGAATGTAATAATTTTAAACCTGTTTCAAATTTTAGTAACCTTTGAAAATTTAGGAACTGAAAATAATTAGAAGCATGGACACATCTTAGACTTTGGTAGAGTCTTATGCAAGGAAATGTCATGTAACATAAAAAAATTAAGAAAAATCTTGTCATTGTACATAACACTGGCTAATAGGTAGTTGGTTAGACAGCAAACACTGGTGGAAAACACTGTGTTTGATATTTGCCATAAGTTGAGGATTCATTGTACCTTGATTCTTAATTGCCATCTTGTCCCCAATATCTTCCAAATAAAATGATGAGGTTAAAGTAAGTGATCACCAAGATTTCTAGATTTTAAAAATCTGGAATATTTATCTGTGAAAAAAGCAGTGAACAGTATTTTAAATGTTGTATGTTTATCTTTATGAATAATATAAATATTCTGAAATATAACAACAAATATTTCTGATATCTTATAAATTTATATTATTGTTCATTCATTATTTAGGGTATCTATGTCATTCATTCAAATATTTATAGAGTAACTATCTTTATATATAAAAGGCACATGTTCAGCATAATGGATTTCTTTGAAATGTTCTAAATTTTAAAGCAGAGACAGTGACTAAAATCAAAATATATGGGTTGTGTATTATAGGCAAGTAACTATGATGGGATGATAAGAGAAAGAGAGAGAGAATATACTAAGTGGGGGAGTTTGTAAAATGCCCCATGGAGAGAGTATCTGGGCAAAACCTTGAAAGAAAGTAACATGAATAAACACTTGAGATATTGGGGATGTTATAGAGGCAGAAGTGAGCACAATATTGAGTGAAGGACCTGAATGAAAAGTAGAAGGTCTGAGTAAGAAACACTTAAAAAAATAAATTTTACCCAGATTATGAAGAGGTTTGATACAAATAACTCCATAGTTATGAAAGCTTACAAGGAGACACTATACTTCTCTGATTAGGAAACAAACATAGAAACAGGAACATTTTTCAGGAATTCGAATTAATCAGCAACATGAAGAATGTCATAGAGAGTTGAGTCTGGCCAGCCAATATAATCCAATGTAGGCTCATTTCTCATCATGTAATCATGAAATGTTAATGATCATTGGAAAGAGAGAATGTGCGGAAGTGATAAGTCTGAGGGACACTTCAGCTCTTGCTAAAGAGTACTTGATATGCCATGTGAGGTTTGTGGACAGCATGACTGCTGTGGAAAGTGCCATCCATGTTTTAAAATAAAGCTACTATAAAGGATAACACTGTACTCTTTTAAACAAGCTTAGTACAGGTCTATGCGTAACTTAAGCAAATGAAAACATTACCTGAACAATGGAGAGTTTTCACTGTAATTATAGTCATTTCATTTTGAAAAGTAATTACACTTTTGGATTGGTTACATGTTTATGAATATGATATTCCAGAGGTTAATGGCAGTATACAAAATTCTCACATCTTTCCCTGTCTAATTCTTAATTTCAGGAGTGAAAAGTTTTTGACAGGATATGAAATGTATTGTTTCATTTTGCAATCCATATAATATTTCCTAGTTTGCTTGCTTTGTCAGAAGTAAAAGGTATGTAAGTCAAATCATTCTTATCTGTGATGAGGCAGAGTAGTGAGGAGTATTTCCATTCGCTATTTAGAACTGATATAAGGAACCATCAAAGTTGTATTTTCTGTTAACAGGTATAAAAAGTTAAAGTACATTTCTTTTCCATTCAACTTTTCAACTTTCTTTCTGATGCCAAAGGGAATGTCACTGTATATCCCTGAGGGTAGGATTTGGTCTAACAAATTTAAATAGATACATTAAGTTCCCCCTATTTTCTGCAAACTATTTTTATCTGTACATTTCACTTGGCCAAGGCCAACTTTAGTCTCTGGTGTGGACCCTCAAAATGTATTGTTTATACTAGTCCAGAAACAACTGCTTCATCTTTTATCTTATGTTTGTGTTAGTTCTGAAACCCCCAGGATGGAATTCTACAGTGGATGTCATTGTAGCAGTAGGCAGATGCAAAGGCCCTGCTGCCTTCTGAGGGGGGACATCACTAGGGCAAGCATTAAGGTAGACGATTAAGTTTCTCCATAGAGTTTCTCCCAATGAAAAATTTTCTGGCCTTCTAAACTTGGTAAGACCCAATAGGTACACATGGTGATTGTGTAAAGTATCTCTTCCTTTGTACTTATTGTCATAATTATAATTAAAATTTTGTTAGAGACATTCTTCTTTTGTTCCAGGCACAGAGTAAGAACCCAGTGACTATTAATAGAATTTATTGAATATAATGGCATGTTATGCCTATAAGTTAATTTAATACTTCTACTTTATTCTAATGTTACAACTTAACTTTTACTGTTAGACAAGACTATTAATATGATTATCGTTACTCATAAATTTGACAGATATAGCATCTGCTTTACTGCATACTAAACAAATATAACTATAGTAGCTCAACATGTGATAAATCTAATACAAGATTTATAAACCTTCAGCCATTAAAGATACCTATCAATTAATTATTCCATAATCAGTCATTAAGTATTTATTGAAAAACTTCTTTTAGATCAATGCTGTACTCAGTTTTAGGGCACCACATAAGGAATATTAGGAATGAATCTTGCCTCTATAAAAACGGACTCTGAAAGGCCAAATGTTTTCCCTGATAAGTGGATGATGATATAGAATTTGGTTGGGCGGTGGGGGGTGAGAGGGGATTGGAGGATCATTAGATATGTAGAGGGAAATGGGGGGTTGGGATATGAAAAACGGTGGAATGAGACAGACATCATTACCCTATATACATATTAACAAGAATGATATGCATGTACATTATGCACAACCATAGAAATGAAAATTTGTACCCCATATGTGTACAATGAATCAAAATAAAGTCTGTAAAAATAAAAAAAAATTAAAATTTAAAAAAAAAACAGACTCTGTTGAGGGAAGTGAGCCTTGTAAACCAACAACCAACCTTATGCTGTACATAATAAACTGTGACTTATGTTGTAAGACTATGTTACAGGTTTCAGAAGAAGCAGTGTGTGTGTGTGTGTGTGTGTGTGTGTGTGTGTGTGTCAGAGAGAGAGAGAGAGAGAGAGAGAGAGAGAGAGAGAGAGAGATTAATAAAGCTTAGGAAAATCAGTGGCAGTTTTTAACAGCCAGGGTGCCTGAGAAGACACTGCATGATGGGCAAGGCTTGGATATGGGGATGGGAAAAACCCAGCATGCAAAACAAACAAACAACAACAACAAAAAAAAACAATCAGCCACATTGAAGAAATAAAATGGTTACCGTGAATTTGTTTGAGTGAGAATAAACAATGGGGCACTATGTGTTAGAATGAAATCGAGCATAACATTTGATTGAAAGAATGTTGCAGATTAATGAATGACCTTGGTAATAATTGTGAAGTACAAGAGTATTGACATGGAAGTAGCATTAAAAATATTTAAGCAGAGAGAAACAACAAAGATAGTGTTCACAGATGATTAGTGCATCAGTGACATCCAGACAGGACAAACAGTAGAAATGTGAACAGAGAGTGTATGCTACAGAGTGAAGAAGTAGAGTTAAGATAGTCCCAGCCAAGGAGCTACAGTAGTAATCCATACGGGAGGTGGTGTAAGTCCAAACTAAAGTAGTGCTCAAGGAGAACAGAAATGAAGAGACACTTGGGAGGAAAAAAGAAATTATAGTGGGAGAAGATGGCAGTGGTTTACAAAATAAAGTTGCCAATCTTAGAGACAAGAGCTCAGGATGGAAAATAGCTTGTGATAAACATTTCAGATGCAGGCAGGTGAAGTAACTAAATGATATGTGTTCAGAGAGCAAAACCACTATGTTTAATGAACTAATTGAATATAGACAAATTAAAGCCGATCATTGAAAGTGATAGGTCACTGGCAAATCTCAATGTGCTATGCAAACCCAGTTCCTCAGGGAAGCCTTTCCTGACCAAATCCACTCACTCCAACACTGCCTTTACCCTCATTGGAGCCTTTATCACAAATCATGCTAAATAGTATAAGTTTAATGTCTCTCTTCCTTATTAGACTCAAATTGCCAAGGCTACCAGGCTCCTATTATTTCCAATAATTTTTCAAATAAGAAACTGTATAAAAGCATTTTTAAAAACCAACAAGATCAAGAGGTAAACACTTCAGTATAATGATGATTGTGTTCTGGCAGTGTCCTCACAAAAATACAAGCAAAATTATAGACCTTTGTTTTATCAGGAGGTTTCGAGTAACTTAATAACAAGCACACTAGCCTGCATGCCAGAGTTGCCATGATTAAAATTGCCTTGATCATCAGTATAGCACTGATGACTATGGTTGAATTCCTCTCCCTATACAAATTATGATAAGAAGAATATGCTGAATGACCAGGAAACAACATATTGTTGATTCGAAAACCAACAAACTGCTGTTTATTCAAGAGCAATGCTCTTAAATAAACACAGGTACAGAAAGGTTTGGAGCAGTTGAAAACATCACCACTTGATCAGAATTTCCTCTAAGGCACACTGAAGGAAATAACATCAAGACAGGAAGGAGAATAGTAACAACAACATCCTTAACAACCTTAATAAAATCTTTATATGTGAAAACATTGTGTTAGATCCTTTAGAGGTTTGCCAAAGATGTCACAACTAGTAGAGGTGGAACTGAAATTTGAACTCTGACAGCCTGCATCAAAGATACCATATACTTGGGAAAACAACTGCCACATCCCACTCCCTTCCCATGCTCAGTTATATATAAGAAATGGATATTGGGTACCTATTACCTTTAGGTCCTGAAGAATCCTATGAAAACAGGTATACTATGGTAGCTAGTTAAAGGGGCTTTAGTGAAAATTATGAAACAAAATTAAAATGTCTTAGAAAAGTATCTGACATGAAATGAACAATCAAAATTTACTGTTATAATTATTATGGAGATTATTTTAAAAATAACAAGAGAAATATCCTGAAAATGGCCAGTGAAAGTGCAGTAGGGGGGTATAAAAGGCAACTACAAGCATTTTCATTTAAATAGAATTACAGGAACCACAGAAGTCCATCCTTGGTCCAGAGATCTAAATTCAGATGGATCTCTGAGCAACAGAGCCGGCTCAGTCATAAGGCATAACCAGCAACATATCCTGGGGCTTATTCCTCACTGTTTTCTCAGAGGAGTCACACACTCCCTGGTTTTCATTACCATCTACTCTCCAATAAGTTCCACGTGTTTGTTACTCAGACTTCCTTCATCAAAGCTCTAGGACTTCAAATGAACTAACAATTTGATAAACAGCAATGGCAAATCACATTAACTGTGTTCTTTCTTATTAAACACTGTTGGACTCCACTGAAATCATGTCACAAATTCAACCTGTCCACAATTGAACTTATGATTTTTCCTCCTCAAATCACCATTTTCTCTCCATGATCATTTAATGCCATCCTTGAAACCTTATTTTAATTCAACCCTAACCTAAATAAGCCTAAGACTTCTCACTTCCATTTCCCCAAAACTCACTGGATCCAGTGCACTTCCATTATTATGCAGGCAACATTACTCCTGGATCTACTATAACTAATCTTACCACAAATATTCTTGTATCCCTCTAACTTTTTTTCAGTGTGGCATTAAAATCCAAATTTCTATGCATGCCCATGAGATCCTATGATATTCTTCTCAGACCAGATTAGATGGCATGCTCCTCTTGCACGTTCCAGACAAGTAGGTCTTCTTTCAGTTCCTTAAAAAGGTCCAATTTATTTTCTATATCAGTGCTTCTCACATGTTGTCATGTTTGTCTAAAAATAATTTACTCCATTTCCTCATCTAACTTCATCCTATAAATCCTATGGTTCCAAGGTCCTTGCCTCACCAGTCTTCTCTGTTCCCCTAAACCTGTAAAACCTCCCTGTTAAACATTCACACTACCCTCTACTTCTGTAGCATATTTCATCAACATGTGACATTCTGCATAGTCTTTCTCCATAGATGGAATCATCTGTAAATACTTCTTTACTCTTAATGTCTAACACAGCGCTTAATGTAAAAATTTATTATCTTTGAATATTTGTAGAATGAGTAAAACAAAGGACTTCACTAAATTTTATAAATAGCAGTTGCATTCACAAACTAGGGCAATGTACAAGTCAAACCATCCTCCTTGAATGTGAATCTCCATCAGTCATATTGGCCTCAAACAGGAAAATAATATAAACACTGTGAACAGCACTGACCATCTTGACCAGAGTCATAAATCAGGCATATCCTCGATGCGCCTATCACTGAATCTTACTCAAATATCTGTTTTTCTCATCCTTATATTTTTCAGAATTCAGTGTGACTAGTGTTGCTTTGCAGTGTAACTGTTTTTAAAACATTCCATCAAGAAAACACTAGCCAATATTTATCAATTTACCATTAATTAAAGGTAGAGGTAACAATTATTTTTTGAGGGATCACAGGATATTCCACACACATAGTGAAGAGCTGAATATATACAAAAACACATTTTGTAAAGTATTGCATTAGCTGCAAGAGGAATTACCTACTTGTCAATGTAACCTATCTTTTCTCTTTCACTAACACCCACCATCATCCCAGAGTAAAAATCAATTTCTAAATGAAATAGAATCATGTTAAAGTTGGCAGTACAAAAAATGTGAAAAAAGATTACCATCTGGAAAATGAGTATTAATAACTAAAGAACTTCAGGTTCTAACATAAATGAAAGATATTTAAAAGACCTTGACAGTATTCCTCAAAATTAGCATTATTTTATAGCATTGAAAAATATATTTAGAGGCTTCAAATGCATTATATGAATTGGCTAAAAGTAATTTAGCAATATTAAGAATTGACAAATACCATGTTTTTCTTTGGGAAAGATTGTGTGAAACTGTGTCATGTTAAATGAACCCTGCTGTGGTAGGCAAGAAAGAAGCTGATTTGCGTAGAGTAAAACCAAGAATATACTTTGTCTTTAAAACTGGGAATTTAAAAATGGAGGGGAGAAAAGTTACACATGGGGGCATTAGCTTTGTTAAGTATATTAAATAGAAAATGACTATTGCAATGTTCATTCCCTCTTTGTATTTAGAAATTATAAATGAAAGAATACATTTTGTTCACCTCCCTCAGTGTTATGCCATGAGGTGAGGCAAAAACAAAACTATTCCACTGCTCTTTGCTGTTTGTGCTGTCTGTATGACATAAGGGGTGGGGGGAGTGTCTGCCTATTCCCTTTTAGACTGTGCTAGAAAAGGCACACTTAATACCAGGGCAATGCCAATGCAATTTTATGCAACAGTGTAAACCCAAGCTCGCATTTGCTACCTGGGCCATAAAATGTGAAGTTTGAGATTAGGTAGATTACATGAACCAGAGAAAGAAAAACAATCAACCTTCATGAAGATGATGATACAAAAAGGGCAGAAAAAAATTAACAATGGAGAAATTTGATAGGGAGACCAGAGGAATTGATTGTAGGTTCTGATTCTATTCCTCTCATTCTATAGGTGCATCAATGAAGAGGTCAGATTAAAAATTCCTGTTTCTTTCAGCACCTCTTAGAACAAATGATACACCAGTTGGAGTAAAAGAAAAGAGAAAGAAATAATCAAAACAAGACTATGTACATTTCATTAGTGAAGACACCACATTTAATTGTCCTGGGCACTGTTTCATTACATCACTGGCAAAAATGTAGGTGCTTATTAAATACCTCCAAAAGAAATGGATGATTATTTCAAATGTAGGGGTAGAAGTTGCAAAAATGCTCAGAGTGGTACATGGATTGCCTATAATATATTAAAAAGCATATCAAACATGAATATTTTAGAGAAAATGTAATATAGTACCTAAAAACATGTTTATTTGAATCCAGACTCAAGACTGAATATCAGCTTCACAATTTGCCAGGAATGTAATCTTAGACAGGTATGTGATCACTCAGAGTCTCACTTTTCTCATTTTTGACATGGGAATACTATTTACCTCAAATAATCTTTGTGAAGACTAGATGAGTTTGTATAACATAAATATTCTGAGTGTTAACTTAGTTTAACAGCCTACATCTCTACTAGTAAAAACCTCAAAAAAGCATTTATCAACAAGTTAAATTTTATATTATTCTATAATGCTTCTTCATATGTATTTGTCCTGCTCTCTAGATCAATTTCTATAGTTTCAGACAGGAAATAGAACAGGTAGGAATCTTTGATATATTCATTCTACAGGTGAGGAATCCAAGCTCCATGGCCCACAAGAGAACTGCCCCAAAACAGTGTCTCTCATGGCAGAGCCAGACCTAGAATCCAGTCTATTTTCATGTTATTTTCAAATACTGTAATAAAAAAAATTAAAAATTAAAGTGTATGTAAAATGGATGGGCATCATTGACATGATTAAGAATTGTAGACTAGAACTACAATACTTGATATTTAAACTCTTATTTAGTGGTAGGTACTACAGAGTAACAACCATAAGTTATTTGTAAGAGATTATGTGAAATGATATGTTAGAGGCATTAATTGGAGTAGGGCTGAACTTCTTTTTTTTAGACATGCAATTTACATGAAATTTATGAAAACGTTTATAGAGTAACAATATGAGATAAAAACTAGTGACATCCAGGTACCTAAGGATATAAGTTTTATTAAAACCACACAAACCAACAGACTCTAAAATCAATTCTTTGCTACAGTTATAAGAGAAACTTCAGTCATAAAATAATTTCAAGAGTTGTTCAGACTAATTATCATTATGTAGCAAGCTGCTACTTTTGTGGCCTGGTAGCATCCCTTCATTTGGACACACATTCTTAGTTTCATGCATTTCAGTGTGAATGCTTATCACCACATGGGGAAGCAAGGTTCTACTGCTTTTCCCCATTGTCTAACTGTTAAGCTATTAGAAATTCAAGGCATTCGTGTAGTTGAGAATACTGCTTTTATTCTTAATTCCACTTCCCTCTTTATATAGTGCACAAAAATCACAAAGTATCTACTTAAATATATAGTTTTCTTTAGATATACTTTATACCTCAACAAGAGCACATTGAGGTTTAGAAGTTGGCCCTAATCAGCAAAAAGCAGCTAAGCTTTGACCAGTTTTCAAGAAAGTCATCTAATCACACTCCCAGAATTAAAAGAAAAAATTATCACATATTTATGATTTTAAAATTTTGAAATGTCAACCATTTAATATTTAGATTGTGACTCATAGTAACTTTTTCATCAGAATGTATAATCCAGAAAAAAAAGTCTTGTTATCTCAAATATCTTGTTCTCTTTTCTCGATAGATATTTCAGTTATACCAAAATTCAATATTTGTTGTAACCTTTGGAAATAAACACTTTTGCTCAAGAAAATTTATTAAAAGAGAAAGTACACTGTAACTCAACCAAACTATAACGAATCTCTTCAGAAATAGATAAAAGTTTTGTTAATCACAAACATTTTAGTAACCTGAAAAATCTTCATTCTGAAGACTATGAAGAAAAATATTAACTTGTTGTGTAACCAATTCACATTTGTCAATTACACAGACACAAGCCTTCAGTTTTACAATCAAGATCATAAAGAAAACAATAACCATATTGCAGAAATGGTAGATACTGTGTTAACTAGAGAAAAAGGAAATAAAAGACCTCTGCTAAGGCAATCTTTTACTATGTTCAGCACTTATTTTTTTAAAAAGTCTCTTTCAAATATATTTTTGAAACTTCCTTCTCAAATACAAAATTGATAAGGAACTATGGATGAAGCAAAAGGGAAAAATTCCCTTCAGCTGAATATAAGTTTTCCTTTCATCTTTCTGTTTTCTTGTGATGAGTAACATTGTTCAATATTTGATAACATATTTTCTAAGGCTGAAACCAAAAAAAGAATAGGTTTGAGATCAGTTTCACACAACTCAATATTTTATTTCGATCTTAACAAAATATTAGAAATGTAGCTATTTATATTGCTTTGAATTGTTTTACTCAAAACTCAGATTATAAATGTTGCTACATCCTAATATGTTTATAAAAATACAGATAAATTTTTAACTTTAAATGACTTCAAGGCTTAAACTATGCCCAGGTATAAGCAAAACTATGTGGGTGAACCACTTAAAAAAATGTATTTGAATTCTGCCCCACCCCCTCCCCCAACTGGCTATATTAAATAGGAGATATACCTGTTTTCTTTAAAGCTGTATAGTCAGTACTTAGGGTTACTCATTCTTTCCAGCTCCACTTAATTTTTTAACCACATAATCTTAAAATTGTTATAAAATAAACTGCATCAAATACAAAGCTTTGTTGAGAATCATTACTGTATAGATAAGTAGCTATAGTTTAAATCTTTGATATTACTTACAAAATTCTACCAAGAAAAAAAAAATGTCATCTGTTTAACAAATGTACTGCAGGACAATTTTAAGTTGTTAGCTAACTTAATCAAAATGTTCTGCTTCTTAAAGAATAAGAAGCTTTAATCCTGAAATTCTTGACTAATTGAAAACAAAGTTATCTCTTACTAAAAGCCCCTATGTTTACGAGTAAGTCATTAATATAGAGTGTAAGTATACAGATATCCTTACCTGGAATTAAAATTCAAACAGTTCAAAATGTTGGAGAAAGTTTCAATAGATAGAAAAAAAACTGAAACAGCATCTGTCACCATCGACTCAGGAATTTTGGCTGTACAAGTGGCAGCAATATCAGTCCTGGCCCAGAACCCTTGTGTTATGTAATAGCTTATTAATATTAGCCATCAAACTGCTACCAAGCTGGTGAGGCACTAGAGGGCAAGAGTGTCACATGCAAGACCCATCGTCAAGGGACCTGGCTTTGGTACCACTACAGGAAGACAGATGCTAACTAAGCTGATAAATAACACGATGTCTGCATGCAACAACAAAGTTGCAATGTTCCTCAAAGAATATTTTAAATGTCAATTTTCTGACTAGTGGAAGAGTTATCACGTTAATAAATATGCAGAAGCAAATAACCACACCATGCAAAACTTTCGGGAATTACAAGCCCACAGTCTCTCAAGAAACTATTTTTTTCATTGTTCAAATAAACTTATTTAAAACAGAACAGGAAAGGCTGATAAACAAAACGAGTGTCAATTTCAAGACACCTTCATTTCAAGCCCCGTGAAACTTGTTCTGATCGCTGTGTCTCCTCTGGAGTCCACATTTCAACTCGCCCGGTTCGGTTTCTAGGCGAGGACCTGTCCGGTCATCCATCGTGATTACCTCGGACTGCAGCGATCCGCAGGCATCCTCCTTCCCGGGTCCTCGGCCTTCCTGGCTCCCCGGCGGCGCGGTACTCCAGCCCAGCAGGGACCACCGGCGGGCGGTCCTTCCACTTGCCGGCCCGGCGTCCCCGCCGACCCAGTCTGTGGGCGACGCCAACTGGGTGGTCAGTGCCGGCAGCGCCTTTCGAAGAGTGGCAGCCTGACCAGCGCAGCGATCCCGCCGGGTACTCCTGCGCTCTCTTGCCTGCGAACCGTATCCCCAGGACCCGCCTGGCCGCGCCGCTGCCGCCGCCGCCCTCACGCCGCCTCCCGAGGCGGGCGCCGCCGCCTCCCAGCTCACAGCCGGCGCGCACCCGCCGGGGAAGGGGCGGAGGCGGGAACCCCGGACGCGAGCAGCCTCCATCCGCCAGCCACCCATCCACCAGGGTGGCCCCGCTAATCTGGCCGCTGCGGCCTCCTGGAGACCCTGGGGTCTCTCCCTAGGCTGCACGTTCTTAACGCCCCTCCCGAAGGATTGTTGAAAGCCGGGTGGTGCTCCAAGGAAACGGCTGCGGGCCCCTAAACGACAGAGGATGGTAGGGTGCAGCGGCGCGATCCCCTGCATTGACACTGGCCAGGGCAGCACAGTGGGCTGCTGCAAGGTTGTATGCTCAGAGTTTACTGTATTCATCAGCTTGCTGAAGATCCCTGTGTACCGCCAGTCCCCGAAGACAAGTGGAAGGCCAGCAAACGAGATGATATTTCGGAGGCGATATTTTGAATTCAAGTTATGTTCTCCAAAACTATAGTTTGATTAGGAGCCTAAATCAAATGATGTCTTTAAAATCCCATTTGATTCCACTAACAACACGTGAGAGTTTTAGTCGCATCTACTAATGATAACCTGTAGTGGAGTTTTGTGCTTTTATTTCCCTGTACTCATTCCTCTATAGAAAGAATACCTCTGTTATTTTGGAGGACGCAACCACCATCCCACTCCTCAACCTATTTGTTTCAGGTGATGTTAGTATCTGCTCTGATTTATTGGGGCAGGTGACCTACTACTCAAGTCTGGCCAGTGGTTGCATTATGTCTTCTTCCTGCTACTGGGATTGTTGTGTGACCAAGACTCAGAGAGCAAAGACAAAAGACATCATTCTGGGAGCAGTTTTTGCCTTTTTTAAACAAATGGACTCTTCTGGATTTTGCACAGTGAAGATCTGAGTTTAGACCTTCTGTTGCCTCAGTGTGAAGTCAGAAAGTGAAGCCAATGTTCAAGGGAGGCAGACCTGGCAGTTGGAAAAAAGAAAAGCCCAGATGGAGATTGTTTAGCCCAGAATTTTGTTATGTCTGAAACAAGTACTACATCTGGCTATTTTCATACATGAATCAGTAAATTCACGTTTGGCTTAAGCAGGTTGGACCAAATTTTCTATCCAATGGAACTCAAAGAGACCCAAAGGATATAGAAATCAAAGATTTCGGCTGCTAAACTTTATGAAGGGTTTTGGATATGCAGAAGATTCTCAATTACATCACAATATCCTTGAATTAGTTAGAATTTTTTTAAGGCCAGAAAGTTGTATTTTTTTCTTGCTCTGTGTATAGAAGAGTCTACAAAGTGACTGAAACCATTGCTCCTTCTGGGAGCCTACAGAAATGTCAGGAAGGTAGAATTCTTTGGTCAGATGACATGTATCAGACTGATTTTATTCATTTTAATTTTTAGTTGAAGCCTCCCTTAGGAGTCTTGTATCTATGAGGAATTTTAGGAACCCCTGGGTTGGGGATTTACTTCAGTAAGATAGAGTACTTTCCTAGCATGTACAAAGTCCAGGGTTCAATTCCCAGCACCACAAAATATTAAAAAATAAATTAAAAAAGAAAAGAAAACCCACAAGATTTTTCACATTTTCCTTTTCCAAAGTGCCTACCTTCAGAGCATCCATAACATTCATTATTTTAGTTGTCTAAAAATTGTTGAATACCTACTATATGGTCCTGGGAATAGAATAACAGAAAAAAAAGGAAAGGAAAGAAAAAGCAGAAACATTTCTTGCCCTTCATTTTGCTTTTAATGTACTGATTAAGGGAAAGGAGTTTGGGCTCTTTCAATCAATTTCAGTGAATGGACAAGATTTACAAGTCCCTACATTACTGAATGTTTCAAAGCACATAGGTGTATTTAGGAATGCATTTACAGTTTTTCTTTTTTTTCTATCTTCTCTGAATAAAAGTAAAAAAAAGTGAACCTCTTCTACAGAATAAGGCACATAATGCAATTATGACTATATTTTGGGGGTTTCTTTTGTTAGATTGGACTGGAGGCATAAACAGATTTCCCATTGCTCTGGGGAGAGTTGCTGCTTTCACCAGCTTCTACTACTTCCAACCATCCGTCTGGAAGTATAAACAGCTGATGCCATCTTTTCCCATGACATGGTCAAATCTTATTGCTTTATTCCAGAAGTTTCTATCTGTACACATGGGACATTTAAGCTACAGAAATATTGCTGCCTTTAGATTTCCTTGCAAATATTTCTTATGAAAAATAAAAATAAACAAAGTTCAATTTGTAATGTAAAATTCCCATCATATTTCACAAACCACCCAAAATTTAAACCTTAGCAGACTAGATTGGAGCAGTAATTTGGAGGGTTCATTCTGTCTTTGGTTGCTAGACCCCACCCTCAGAGTTTCTGATTCAGATCCAGGTTTGTGAGAATTTGTGTTTTACTATATGTGTCAAGGTTACACAAATGCTGCTTATCTGAGTCCACACTTCAAGAACTGTTGGATTAGAGCTTCTTGAGAACACAGAGTATATCTTTACATATTTTTATTTTTTATTTATTCTTATTAGTTATACATGTCATTCTACATGACAGTAGAATGTTTTGACATATTATACATATGTGAAGTATTCCCATTCTTCTGATTGTATCTGATGTGGAATTACATTGGTTGTGTATTCATATGTGTATATAGGAAAGTAATGTCCAATCCATTCTATCTTTCCTATACCCATTCCTCCTCCCTTCTCCTCATTCTCCTTTATCTAATCCAAAGTACTTCTATTCTTCCCTACACCCTCTCATTGTGAGTTAACATCTGCATATTAGAGAACATTTAGTCTTTTATATATTTTTATAAATAAACATTTATTCGGCCAAAGAATTGGACAGACACTTTACAGAAGAAAATATACAGGCAATTAGTAAATATATGAAAAAGTGTTCAACATCTCTAGTAATTAGAGAAATGCAAATTAAAATAACTCTAAGGTTTCATCTTACTCCACTTAGAATAGCTATTAAGAACACAAACTATAATAGATGTTGGCGTCAATGTGGGGAAAAGAAACACTTGTACATTGCTGGTGGAGTTGCAAATTGGTGCAGTCACTCTGGAAAGCAGTGTGGAGAATCCTCAGAAAACTTGGAATGGAACCACCTTTTGACCCAGTTATCCTACTCCTTGGTTTATACCCAAAGGACTTAAAATTAGCATACTACAATAACACAGCCATATCAATGTTTATAGGAGCTCAATTCAGAATAGCTAGATTGTGGAACCAACCTAGATGCCCTTCAACAGATGAATGGATAAAAAAAAAAAAGCTGTGGATATATACACAATGGAATATTATTCAGCCATAAAGAAAAATAAAATTATGGCATTTGCAGGCAAATGGATGGAATTGGAGACTATCATACTAAGTGAAATAAGCCATGCCAAAAAAACAAAGACTGAATGTTTTCCCTGATAAGTGGATGATGATACATAATGGGGGTGGGAGAAGAATGGAGGAACTTTAGATTACATAGAAGGAAATGAGAAGGGAGGTATGAAAAATGGTGGAATGAGACAGACATCATTACCCTATGTACATGTATGATATCAGAAATGGGATGAATCTACATCATGCACAACCATAGAAAAGGTGTACCCCATTTGTGTATAATGAATCAAAATGCAGTCTGTAAAATTTTTTTAAAAAATTTTAAATAAATAAATAAACATTTATTAGTGTAAACTACTTCCTTGTTTTTCTTAATTATAGTAAACAACAAATTCAGTATTTTAATTCTTTTCCCATAAAATCATTTAAGTAAGCAAGGAAATAAAATGACATTTAAAAATAGAGAGCCTTTAGCATAGTAAAAACTAGCAAGATAGGGGAAACAGGCAAGTGAAACCTCCTTGAAGACTTCCACAATCCCTCATTCATTTTTGTTTTCTTGCACATCAACCTACAGTCATTTAGCATACACTAAAGAAAAAGAAGATTATTTTCCTTAAAATGTTTATACTGTCCCTGCTAAATGAAATCACTTTATTTTATTCTGTCAATTAAAAAAATTCTTAGCTACAAAGGCCCTTTATACATTATTTTCTACAATTCCTTCTCAACTTCTAAATGTTCTGTCCTCAAAAATAGTGCTTTTCCCTATGTGAGACTAGTTTAAACTTTAATATTCTAAACATAAGCTATGTAGTTAATTTCAAGCCTTGGGTGATGACTATTTGGCAGTAAAAACATTCATATCTATAGGCTTAGCAAAAACCAGTGAAAGAACTTTTGTTCCATCTTAATGAGGAAATATAAGCAATCATCAGATTGTAGAACATATCTCTTAATATTCTGGAAGGACCAAACATCATTAAGGTGTTTCTTTGATCTAGCTCGCAACATTAGAACATCATTTCATAGTTTGGCCTCATGCCAACGCAGTATAAGAGGGATTCACTGTGAGAGAAAAATGGATGATTTCTCTCTCAATTTATCTGAAAGCAGGGCTAATAAATACCCCAGAATACTTTCACTCACTACCAGTTTATTATGATGTTTCTCCATTTTATCTGATCCTTGGATTTCAAGAGGTTTGAAGAGAATAATAAATATTCAACAAGTTGGAGTTGTAAGAATTAATTTTGTTTTGTTCCTTTGAAAGTATCTTTTTTGAAATAGTGAAATGAAAAGTTTTTAGAATAAAGAGAAATGGCAGAAAAAATTGAGATGTCCTGTATATTTTGTATTGACAAATCCAATATTTTTAAGCTGGAGGCTTTTTGACTGAATTCTCTACCAAACATTTGCATTAGAGAAGTGGGAGTATAAAAAATGAAAAGTATATTTGGGAAGAGAGACAATTTATGTGTAGTTTCTTCAAACAGGAACAAGTGGCCTCAGTAGCAATAGAAGAAATAGACAATAGGAACCTCATTCATCCAGTTCAAAATTTAAATGTTGCTTAGCATCTTTTGCATTCTGGGAGAAATTAGTAGATGCTCTTATTCACTTTTCTTACAATGCACACATGAAATCAAACACATATACTTAAATGAAATGAAATCATAGGAACTAATTGTCAACAGAGAATACCATTTTAATCATTGGGATATATAAACATTTGATTTTTCTTACCCAGAATATATTAAGTCCTTTAGAAAAGGCAAATAAATACTTAATGGACAAATGAATTTGATTCTAAAAATTTTATTTTCCTTAAGTCTGTTAGGTAGAATATGTTTAAGAATTAATCATTGAAAAATTCTGTTAGTTTGTGCCTATAGTATTATATAAATTGTGTATGCAGAACTTAAGTCTCTTATTGAACAAAGTAGGAGTATATGGTTAACATTGGTCCTATAAGAGTTATAAAACGTGTAATAGCTTTTTATTTACAGCAGAAGAAAATAATAAACTAGGTCAAGGACCTGGGGTTGTAACAGAATTATTTTTCTATTCCAACCTGACTACTCTGGAGGCAATAGCTTTCTGGTCCTATGAAAATACCTTAACTGTTAAGTCAATATAAGAAAACTAGATTTTTCAGTATTGGATAGAATTCAAATCAAAGGAAGCCAAAATATCCATATCAATTAATTTATAATGCTATAAACTCTATGTTAGCAATACTTGATATCAGTCTTGGTCACTTTATATATGTATTCATTATTATCTTATTTAGTGCTTTTATCTAAGAACTCTACCACTTGATATCAGCCATACAGGACCCTCTGCACAATAATAGCAACAAAGATGAGAGTGAGACAGAAACAATAGACATATCAGAGCTTCATATATTCTGTATTACCTAAATGGCATAAGAGCACAACCAAATGGGTATTATGTTTGGGAAGAAGTAGAAAACCAGACTGAGGAATTACAAATTATATTCCAAAGTCTGAAAATATTGATGGTGATATTCAAATGTAGGTTGGGGAGAAGAAAAAGAAAAAAATAATAAAGGCATACATTGTATTCTACAAGGCTTACTTGAATATATTGTGATGTTTACCTAATTAATTTATTAATTTCACAAAATCAGCATATATGTATAGGGTATGTATAAATATGTCTGCAATGTGCTGCAGAAATGTAGTGGTAAGATAGAAAGATATATAGAAGTCCCTGATGTCCTGATTTCATATTACTATTTAGCAGCAATTACTTTGCAGTTAATTTAGTTACAACATGACTTATAATACTAGGTACTGTTATAAGTGCCACATTAAAAACACACAGGGTACACAAATGAATTAATAGGTAACCTGACCTGGGAGGAAGTAAAAATGTGAGAAGTGATGGAGAGTGTAAAGCATCAAAGAGACTTATCAGTTGGACCAATTTTCAGTGAATCCTTGATAACTAGTCTAATTTCTTCCTTTTGTTCAGCCCAGGGAAAAAAACAAAACAAAACAAAACAGAACAAAAAACAACCACACAACTATTGAGGGTCAGAATAACATAGAGTGATGGGTACAGAGTATATATCAAAAAGTTTAATTTCAACACTACTGATAACCTATTTTGAAAAAGTATCTGAGCTTGCCACCACATTGTTTGCTGGAGTACTAGATTAACAATGTAACTAATTGTTTTCTTTCCTTACAAATTTCACCCACAATCACCTATTAAAATACTAGAGTGCTTTCAGTGATATAAGACTTTAGTAGCCAACTATTCATCCTTCTGCACTTTCTTGCCTCCCCCCGCCCCAACCCTTGCTTTCTTTTCATTGGTCCTTTGGGTTTGATTCTATATCAAATACAACAAACAGAGAGAAACCAAACAAACAAAAATCATTATCATCTTTATACTCTACATTTCTGGAGCTTGACCAGCATCTAACCTTTGTTCAAATGGATAATATACTCATGCTTTCCTTCAATGGCCTGAACCTCTTCCTATTAACAGTACAATGTAGAGGTAGATGACCTAGTACCCAGCTCTGGCTATGCCACCTGACAGTTACTTAACTTTGAACTAGTCACTCAACCTCATCTAATAATTGAGAGCAATGGGCCCTTCAGATGGAATGAATTGAAGATAGAATATGTCTGGACATGCTATGAAGTTTTCAAAGGGTTATATAGAGACACATTTTTTAAAGATCAGGGTATCTTGTTAATAAAACTAGAAAAATAGCTATAAGGTTTAATAGAATTTACTTCCTAATACTGAAGTCTTAGTATGAAAGTGAATTAAATATAATTTTTATCTACTTTTCTTTTTAAAGGGAATTTAATTTCAATTCTTTTACAGACAGTAAGGTTAGTAGGTGTAATCATACAACATCACTTCAATCTACTCTAGATGCCATCATTTTCCTCATTTCACTTGCTACAAATTTCTGATTGGAAAAACAGTTTTCTAGTTGTCTTTGTTTCAAGACATATAGCCATCCAGAAAAGAAAAGAAAAAAAAGGTCTACATTTCCCAACCAGGGGTGGCTCAACTGCAGCCAATGGGCTACAAGAGGGAGAACTGTGTGATTGTTTCTGGGAACATTCCTGTGTTAGACAAGACTGTAGAGAAGCCTCCTTACTTCCTGCTCCCTGGTGTTTGGGCGTGGTTAAATACTCTTACATCAGTGCAGGCAGAATATAAGACTAATTTCTAACCAATAGAATATGGCAAAGGTCAGGTGATGTCACATGTAATCTTATGTTACATAGAGCCCATCTTTTTAGTAAACTAACTCTAAGAGGCTCTCTTTTCTGGTTGGATGAAGGAAGGGACCACATTGAGTAAGTTTATGTGGTAGCAAACTGCAGGAGGACTTAAGACTGTGGGAGGACTTTGGGAGTTTTGAATAACTTCTAGGCACTGAGGCTAGAACTTGATCCTAAGAGAGGTTTCATGGAGAAGCTGAGAGTTCAACTGAACTTTAAAGGAAGAGTAGAGAAGAGACCACTGTATGCTGGAAGGCTGATTAAAAATGTGGAGGAAAGAACTATATAAGAGTTATTTGGGAAAGACCAGGTTCCCTAAAATTAGGAACTGATTTAGGAGGTAAATTGTAAAGATAGGTCACATCATTATATGATGAATGGAAACTGAAAAGTATCTTCAGTCAAGACTTTTAGGACAGCCTTCAGCCAATAGCCAGTAAGAATCTGGGGCCTTCAGTCCTACCACCACAGGAAATGAATTCTGCTAACAATTTGAATTAGCTTGAAAATGACACTTATTCATTTGAACTTCCAGATGGGAATCCAGTACAGCAAATATCTTGATAGTAACATTGTGAAATGTTAGGCAGAGGAACTGAACTATCTATACTCCTGACCCATGGAAACCAGGAAATAATTGTTGCTTATATTATAACTTTCCTATGTTCATATATGAATCCACCACCACTGAAACTCCACATCATGTACAACCACAAGAATGGGTCCTAATTAGAATAAGTTATACTCCATGTATATATAATATGTCAAAATACACTTTAAGGTCATGTATATCTAAAAACAAATAAAAAAGTTTAAAAAACTGCTAAATTTATGATAATTTGTTATGTGACAACAGATAACTAATAACCTCTGATGACCCAGGTTTTACTCCCTCTCTCTCATTTTTTCTTTTTTTTTTCCCCTTGCCTTTTCCCATCTTATTGCTGAGAATTTGGTTACAACTTTACTGAATCAAGAAGATAAGGGTCACACCTTCAAGACCATGGAGCCTTGAGCTAGAACAGATCTGAGTTCCTAAGGAGTGTTCATGTGAACATAAGTATTTATCTTATTTGAGCTATTGCTGTTTTTCATTTTTAAATCACTTGATGTTGAATTATTACACATAATATAATAGGTATTGTTTAACTTTAACTGAAATTAGTTTCATTTTACTATTTTTCTGCAAGAATCATGTTAATTATAGGTGATTTTTAAAGTACCAAGTATATCAAAGAAGAAATAGGGCCCATTATTTTATACTTAGAGATATCTTTATATGAACATTTTGGTGTACTTTCGTAAGTATTTTGATCTAACTTTTTCAAAATGAAAACCTCTGTAGCAAATTTTTGTGGCATTCAAATGTCATGACTTCTTGTGTAAGAAAAAGTTTCTTGAAATCACTTTAAAATATGTGCTTGCGATGTGGAAAAATGCAATCAAAACAAGCATGTAGCATGAAAAAGAAAAATATCCCATCATTTTCTAGTTAAATTTAAGCATCTTTTAATTAAATGTAAGCCTCTTTTAGTTAAGTTTAAGCATTGTTTTAAAGTCAGTTTAGGTCATGTTTTATGTATTCAGAAATCTCAATAACTAGAAACATAAAGAAGTTAGATTTCCAAGCCCTGACTATAAATGCAGGAGTTTATTTCAGATACCCAAATAATCTAGATTTTTAATATTCATTAATCTTAGTTCATCAACTCATTTAAATTTGTACATATGTGAGCTTTGATTTTGCTGATATTTTTACATGCTAGTTAAAAACTTATGCAAACTCAAACTTTCTATCCTATTGCATTTTTTTAGAAATTGAAGATTTGCTAAAATTAGTTGTGAGTTTTAAAATTTCTCAAGTCCAAGGTTCTTAATAGTTATGAGCCTTTATATAATGATGCTATCTATCTTTATAAACTTATTTCTAAATCAATTCTTAGCTTTAGGCAAACTCGCCTGCACTAAATAAGTTATGGTTCTTTCCTGCATACCTTTACTCAGCATTTCAGTTTATAATGATCTCTTCCCAGCTCTGCACTTAACAAGATGAAGTGTTCCTTTAAAGTTCATTTGAACTATCAACTTCTCCACGAAATCTCTCTTAGATCAGGGCATTCCTCTGTGATTTCTCTATCCCCCAACCCAGATCATTCCTCTCATCCTACTCAGATGGCATTAAGCACCTGTTACTTCTACCTGAGGTAAAGGACATTCTTATTTTCCCTTCTCATCACTTGACTGCCTAGAGATTTGGTAGCATTAAATCTTTATTAGCATTAATCTGTTAGCATTACTACTGAACAGTTACTTAATAAATGCAGATTAAAAGTATATTGGTAACTGTATTTTCTCCTTGTTAAAAAAGTCTCTTTTTCAATGAAAAATCTATGAACTTATTTCACAGGTGAAGAAAGATTTAAGAAGAGTTTACAAAATGAGGAAATATAAACCTGAATTTTACAAATTTGTAACAAATTTACGTTCTGAACTAGAGCCATGTCTAGGCGGAATGGATGGGGTCATTGTATTTCATGTACCTTATCCTTAACAGAAGCAAATCCGTGCATGTAATCACATTGAATATCCTTTGGAAGTGAAGAAAATGGAATTAAAAGGTGTAAGGAATACAATATGACATTTAAAAAGAATGTTGGCAATTTATAGAGACTCTTCAATTCAAGGTGAAAGGTCAATTAACACCCAGAACCTTTCATGTTCCAGAATACTTCACAGAGAATAGATAACCCTATTGAGGTGTTCCTTTTCTGAAAGGCCTCCAGAATGCTTAACTGTATCTTTATAATGCAGAACAATAGCATATCTAAAGTCAAGGTTCCATGGAGCACATCTCATGCACTTAATGGAATAGTTGTAACTTTTTCTTAAACTTGATAATTTCTTGAAGTTATACTAGAAACTTTTAAAACCGAGAATGGATTTGTGCATTAGAAAATGAAAAGATAGGCAAAAATTTTTATGGTGACGTTATGGTTTGCAAAATATTATTTTCACACTTAAAACTTTATTTAAAGTTTTTTTTTTCTTTACAGCAGACATACTGTTGCTGGAGAAGATGCAGATAACACAATAGACTTGTTTGGACTGTGTAGATGTCAATTATCAATCCATCATATTCGATTATGAAAATCAGCTCTATATTTTCATCACAGTGTATACACAGTGGGTTTTCATACAAACACCACACTGGCACCTGAGAGGAGGAAATGGGTTACATGTTCACTGCAACATTAGTTTGGGATTTTGGTTTTCAGTTGTAGTTAGGAAGTTGTTTCTATTATCATTTTTCTTTTAAATTGACAAATAATAATTGTAGATATTTATGAGATACAGTTTGATACTTCAGTAAGTTTATACAATGTGTAATGACCAAATTGGAGTAATTGGCATATACATATTCTTACCATTTATTTATGTTTGAAGTTTTCAGACTCCTCTTTTCTAAGTTCATCATAAAATATATGGTAGATTGTTTGGAACAAATAGTCATCCTGTTGTGCTGTGGAATACAAGAGCTCATTCTTCTACCAATACTTTGGTATCCATTATCCAACTTCCCTCTGCATCTCCACTACATTGCTATCCTTTCTACCTGATAGAAATCATCATTCTACTCTATTCTTCTTTGAAGTCAATTTCTTTACCTCCTACATGGAGTATGAACATACATTGTTTATCTTTTTTGTTTCTGGCTTGTTTCATGTAATATAGTGTCGTCCTGTTCCACCCATTTTTGCCAAAAGGGGTTTAGTTCATTTTTATGACTGAATAATGTTCTATTTTTATATACACATACACCAGATTCTTTATATCCATAAATCTGCTAATGGATATCTCAGTAGATTCCATATATTGGAATATATTCCATATATTGTATGAGTAATTCTACAATAAATAGTGGCATGAAGGTATCTCTTTGACATGCTGACACATTTCCTTTGGTTATATAACCAGAGGTGGGATAGCTGGAACATGTGGAAGATCCATTTTAGTTTTGTAATGAACTTTCATTTTGTTTTCCATATGCCAAATAATCAAAATATTTTACATAATGACTGTACATTTTACAAAATGTACTAAATTACATTACCACCAAGTATGTGAGCCTTTTTTCTCTGTGTCTTTTTTAACATTTGTTATTTTTTGCTTTTTTAAAAATAAGCAAAGTATTTTTCAAAAAATTTCATTTCACTTTTAAATGATTCCATGCATTACTGTACAGGTACAGAAGACAAGACTTTTAAAGGTTCAAGTTAGTGGTACAATGAAGGCTTCAACTCTAGTCCTTTAACTCCTTTGGATAAACTATCATTCTTGAGAAAATGTATTTTTATTTATGGTAGTATGTTTTTTTAAAACCATGATAGGTAATTACAATTAAGAATAAAAATATTTTTGTTTATTTAAATTGCAAAAACCTGATGATTATCTTAAACAGATTAATTCTGGTTCTTTTTCTCTCACTCTCTGAAAATAAATTTTCTACAGTGTTTCTTTCATTTCACACAGTCCCAGATATAGTTGCCTTTCTGATTGATCCAGGCAGGAGGAATTAGAAATCCTATTTTCTAGGAGCTAAAATAGAAGGCTAATAAAAGGTGGGGAATTTCTTTTCTCTTCTTCATAAGCATATTGCTTCATATATTTGATGTATGACTTCAAATTCCATTTTGTTGCAGTTTTTTTTTAAGATTCTATGTAAGGAAAATATTTCGATTACTTGGCATTTTAAGAATGAGTTCCAATTTCAAAGAGTGCAGTACTTTCAACCAGAGTGCATTTAATGATAGCAAATCAAAGCTGTCATTTATGTGTTCAAGGTGGTGTTGTCCTTGTTAATCTTACACCAGTCAGAGGTTCTCTTCTAACCCACGGATCAATTTTTGAGTTCCCAGCTCTATTTTAAATTGGAAACCACCAATCATATGTTAGGCATTCGTCTCTGTACCTTAATATGAAAAGAGACAAAATGACTTTTGTGTAGTTAAGTCAAACACTCCAAGAAATGATAGCATTTCTATATGTCAACCTTTCTACAAGTTATGGTCCAAACTCCATGGACACTTTGAAATTTTAATGCATTCAGCTTGGGTATTAGGTTTAATATTATTTCATTTAAGATTGATTTACAAATTCTTTAAAAGTCAAAGGTCTTTTAAACATAGCAGAAATAATATTGAAAGGTCCACATCAAGGGCCCTGAGTTCTGCTCATTTATTTCAATATTTATCAAATGGACTCAGAATCAGAATCAATGAGAACACTTGTGAAAATACAGGTCCTCTCAAGTCTGCCTAAACCTATTTGATTAAAATTTTTGGTGTATATTGGTAAGCTGTGTTTTTACCAATCACCTTACGTGATTCCTGTGCAATGAAAAGCATAAGATCCTGGGCTGGGGTATAGCTCAGTTGTTAGACAACTTTCCTTGCATGCACAAGACCCTGGGTTCAATCCCCACCACCACAAAAAATTAAAAAATTAAAAAAAACAAAACAAAAAATATAAGACCTTATATTTCTATTCTTCCTCAATTTTCCTTGCTGATGAAGTGAAAGCATAAAATATTAAATATTTTAAGCATCTTTTTTTAAGCATCTTCTTATTCCCTAGCTCATTGATTACATTAGTACTTCAGAATCATAACATGGGGCACTGTAGTCATTTTGCTTAAATTCTTACCACCCCTATAAATGGAAATTTATAATCCATAATTCTAGTTAACATTTAACCTTATAAACACTATACATTGTAGCCATCTTTTATCTACTTTTAAGTGTGATTTTTATCTAAAATTTTAGATTTCAGAGCTGTGTGGTTTCCTTTGTCCTGGTTTTAGAACATGAAGAGCATAGTATTAGTGTTATGTTATATCCTTCAAAGAAGAAAAAAGTTAAGGTATAGAGGAGATGAGGGAGATATTCATGCTGCTGAATGATCACACTGCCTACAAATTCTATAATGATTTCACAATCCTATAATGATTTCATCAAGAATTTGGTACTGAAAAAAAAACACTGAAATAAAAAATTTGGATGATTGAAGATCCTTGAAGAGGAATGAAGAGAATAATAAAGTGAAATTATCAAGTGAGATACTAAAATTAGAAATCATGATGAATTTCACCTCTTTACAAGCACCAAAAGCTCCATAAAGGGGGATTCTCATAAAATTCCTCTGAGCAATATTTTAGCTTGATTTTTTAAATAATATATTATTACATCTTATTAATAGCTGTTTCTCCCTTTTAGACTATCCTGAATGAAATACAGGGGAAAAACACATGGTTCTGTGTAAAGATAAATTACAGTATGAAAGATATTTTGTTTTTCAATGTAGAGAAACAAAGGAGGATGATGATTTGCATTCCAGTATGCTTTGCATGGTTATCTGAGACAATATTTGAAGCCTCGGACCAGTAAACACTGTGAGTTCCTATGCTTTAAATGTCTTGGAGAAATCAGATTAAAATTTTTCATTAAACATAACATTAAAAAGAAAAGTATAAAAGAAGAACATTCTGCTTGAAACCTTTATGCAAAAATAGGAAGAAAGAGTATAATTAGTTTTGTTTTAGGAATAGTGCCATATATGTAGACCCACCATGTAAAATGCACTGCCTGAAAATCTTTTTTTTTCCCCTTTACCAATGTGGTACTTTCCCAACCTGCAACCCAGATCTCGAGTAAGATTTGAGACTAACATTAGTCATTGGCTTCCAATTCAGGAGGAAATGATTTTTCTCATCTCCTAAAATGCATAGTTAAAATAATAATGAACCCAAATCCAAACATTAAATATACCTAAAGTGCTTATCACTACCAAAATATCAACTTGAACTTTTTTACAAAAGAAAATCATAACTTTAAATTTGTCATAATGTTAGATGGAGAAGCATTCTTTTTTTAAAAATGTATAAACCGATAGTTTCAATGAACAACATTGCAAAAATCACCAGAGTTGGGGTAATTTTTCCAGGTCTCCCTTTTAAATGACACATTGATGTATTTGACCTATTGTTAGACACACCATATTGGTCAACAATATGCTCAAGCGTATTTCCTCCCAATCTATCTCATTGTAGTCTTAAAACAGATTTCTAAGGAATACTCTCACAAGAAGACAGAAGTATAGTAAAAGAACAACAAAAGAGAAGTTGAGGGAAAACACTTGACCTATAGACTCAAATAAAGTGTTAATTATTAAATAATTATTCATGCTTAATCTGCTCATTGTATCTATAAGATGAAAACTTATGACTTTCTCCTATGACCAACTGAATTTGTTTGTCCTGTTACTTTGCATTACTTGTGGTAAATTTAGAACAATTGGAACTTGAAATACTTTTATTTCATAGTCCTTACTAAGTCATGTTGTTTGCTAGCATATGGTAATTTTTTGACCACAAAATTTCTAGTTGCATCATCTCTAATTTTTAAAAATTCCAACACCATTTGTAGTTTATTCATAATCATAAATTAGTAGAGGTGAGTTTTGTGCTTTTAACAAAAGAATATAACCTTTCCTGTCTAACTGCTGTCATATTTCTTCTCTGACATCATCCATGTCCAAAGTACACCTATGAATCCACATATGGCACAAATGGAACAAATGCAAAATGATTTATACACACTTGTGTCTGTCTTATACCTTATTAGATAAAAAGAATTACTATACTATGCAGGGGCACATTCTTCCTCTCTAAATTCATTTTTTGTAGATTTCCAGGTCTTGGTCTGAGATCTACTAAAAATGTATTTTAACACATTACCTTTGTTTTTCTACTTCCTTTTGTCTGATGTATGATTGATCATTGTAGAATCTCTGTAGGAAATCTGAATTGTATTTCATTTTGGACAGGACCCAGTATCTACACACTTTAGATGCTCTTTACATTACTTGTTCATATGCAAAGTCTATTAAAAGATTTCCAGCACTGCATGTCAGAGTCCAAGTTCTTTATGTGACTTAACTCTTCTAATAATTTTCCTTTTGTCTGTGTGTGTGTGTGTGTGTGTGTGTGACTTTAGGAGTTCACTAATGAACTTTATATTAAAGCACTTCAGTTAAAGCACGATAGCACAAAAAAATGGCTTTCAGGAATCAATAATCATGATGAATAAAGTAATGCATTAATACAGAAAAGGATTATTTATCAGTAGCTTTATAAATGCACAACATCTTATGGTTTAATGGACAAGTTGGCTCCAATCTAGCACTCTATAGAGTATTATCATTCATAGTATGACTGCTGTTTTATCAGAAAGTGCCAAGATAGAGAATTAAGAGTTTCTAAGAAACCAAAGAAAGGTTGTGTGATCTCACCCTTTAGCCTCAGGGAAATATTTTGCATAAAATCTGTTCTCTGATGCTTTCAAGTTTAGGATTGTGGAGGGCCTTTGATTTTTCCTGTTTGATTCTGTTGATGTGTGGAAAGGTCAAATGGGAAAGATAATAATTTGGATGCTGAAAGGCTTATTTGTTCCAAAACTTAAGTAGTGTAGGTTCCACTGCTACAAAAGTACCCAGTTGTTCATATTTATATAAAAAGAAAAGCTTCAGATAAAGTAGCTTTAGAGATACGTAGAAAAATAATTGTCAATCTGTTTAAGATCTAAAGATTTAATTTTAAAGTGCTTCAAGAAAACCCTTTTAATATGATTCTGTAATTTAAATGGTCAAAGGTAATCAAAGAAGATCTCTAAAATTTTTCCCATATTATTGGACTGTATTTGCATTTTATAACAATTCTTGTTCTTTATTGATTATAAGCTTGTTAGCCAAATTCCATCTCATTTTATCAATAAAGACACTAAATAATGGAGACATTAACTGAATTTTAATTACTGAACTTTACAGATATACATGATAGAACAGTTTCTGAATTTTTATCTGATGAAAATCTAAATGGCATGTAAATGAAAGGAAATGATAGATTAATTCATCTCCAAATCCAAATAATAATACAGATATTGTTGCCAACTGCATAGAAAAACCTATTGTTCATATATTTGGGAAAATGACCAGAACAGGCAAGAAATTGCTTTCTTTAAGAGTATGCTCTCAAATGAATAAATAACATCACAATGAAATTTCAATTTTAGATTAGGTTTTTGACTTTTTGAGTAAGGAACTGCATGTTACAGAATTTTTTAAAAACCAAAGTTAGCCAACATTTGATTATTAAAAATATTCTATATAGTTATGTATGTATATGTATGTTAGAAAATAGAAAAACATTAATGTACAAAACATAAATATATATGCATAAACAAATTCTTTATGTATATATATAAATATGATATTATTAGATTCTTTCTTCGCTGCTTTAACTATTTTCAATATTATGCTGCCACAAATAATGGGACAAAATGGCATTTTATATATACATATTTGTTCACATCTCTGATTTTTTTCTTTTGACTAGATTTCTACAGTGAAACTTCATCAAATGATATCAGTATTTTTAAGATATTTGATGCATATTTCCAGGCAGGTTTTTCTAACTATAGCAATGTGAGTTTCTTTTTTCTTTTTTTGGTTTTTGATTAAAAAGAAAAGTAAGTTAAGCTTGGAATAAAATGAATTAGGATTAATGTGATTACCATTATTAGTGATTCTTAGTATTACTAGTAATCTAATTAGCATTAATCCTAATTCATTTTATCCCAAGCTTAACTTACTTTTCTTTTTAATAAACAAAAAAATAATAATTTTCAGGATCTTAAATGGTACTGTATTTTAATTTTTCACCTATTCATATAATCTATTATATTTAGGTTAATATAATCTACTATATTTAGATTAGCAATCTATTATATTTATTATACTTATTTAGTGAAATATCTACTACTCTCATTTCTTCTCTTTCTTCCTTTCCTCCCTTGCTCCCTTTCTTCCTTCCCTTTCTCCCTCCTTTCTCTTTCAATAAACATACATATTGGGCTTCCATGAATTATTCCCTTACTATAATTTTTTCAGTCTTTATAAATAATATGAATTGATTAAATGGACCCATGTAAAATACTAAATGAATGTAAATTTCCTAGGAACCACATTCTACTATCCAGAAATCATAGGAATTATCTTTGTTGTACTTGACAATTCTCCTAAAAGTCAGTTAATATTCATCTGACAAAATACACAAAAATTTAGTCAAACCAAAATAAAGAACAGTTTTTGCAAATTAAATACTTAGTGCATAAACTTACCTTCTTCTCAATAGTATTAAAAACTTATTTATTATCAGTCAATTTTAAAACTCTATTTAAATTTTTATTTTTTAAATTATTTTTTATTTTTACAAACCGCATTTTGATTCATTGCATGGGGTACAAACAAGGTAATTTTCTCATTTCTATGGTTGTGCACAATGTACATTCATACCATTCATGTAATCATGCATGTACACAGGGTAATGATGTGTCTCATTCCACCATTTTTCATACCCCATCTCATTTCCCTCTACATAATCCAAAGTTCCTCCATTCTTCTTTCACCCCCCATCCCCCCACCCCCATTATATATCATCATCTACTTCTCAGGGAAAACATTCAGCCTTTGGTTTTTTGGGATTGGCTTATTTCACTTAGCATGATAGTCTCCAATTCCATCCATTCACCTGCAAATGCCATAATTTTATTCTTCTTTATGATCATTGTGTATATATACACCACAGTTTCTTTATCCATTCATCTGTTGAAGGGCATCTAGGTTGGTTCCACAATCTAGCTATTCTGAATTGAGCTGCTACAAACATTGATGTGACTGTGTTACTCTAGTATGCTAATTTTAAGTTCTTTCGGTATAAACTAAGGAGTGGGATAACTGGGTCAAAAGGTGGGTCCATTCCAAGTTTACTGAGGAATCACCACACTGCTTTCCAGAGTGGCTTCACCAATTTGCAACTCCACCAGCAATGTACAAGTGTTTCTTCTTCCCCACATTGACGCCAACACCTATTATTGTTTGTGTTCTTGATAATGGCCATTCTAATTGGAGTAAGATGAAATCTTAGAGTCGTTTTAACTTGCATTTTTCTAATTACTAGAGATATTGAACACTTTTTCATATATTTATTAATCAACTGTATATCTTCTTCTGTAAAGTGTCTGTCCAGTTCCTTGGCCCACTTATTGATTGGGTTCTTTGTATTTTTGGTGTAAAGTTTTATAAGTTCTAAAACTCTATTTTAAAGAAAAAAGAAAAAGAAATTAAATAATATTATCATTTGAATAATTATTTTTCAACTCTTGAACTCAATTTCATGAAATTGAGTTAATTTATTGCCTTCACTTTTCTGTTCCTGGTTTTTATATCTGTCTTATTTCTTTTCTATATATTTGAATTTGTCTTTAAAAAGTATAATAGTATGCATTTTTCTACTGCAAAGTATTTTGGATTTTTATAAAAGCATCTTTGGCCTGCATGTATTCTTTATGATTTTGACTAACCTATTCTGAGAAAATGGCGGATGGAAAAAGAGCTTTTGTTTTTTAAGTCCCTTGGTGTACTAGAATGTTTTCTTTTGTGTTGAGCAGCATTTCTGTCCAACCTTGGCAGTTTCCGAGTTTCACAATTTAGCTTATTTATCAGAAGTATATGGTAGCGAGTTCTGAGTAAGTGGAAAATGAATTACAATCTGATACACAAATCTTATGGGCCTCGGTTGATGTTCTCAGTAGAATTCTCTGCTTTACTTGATTTCCTTTCTTTGTTGTGTAACTTTTATATCATCTAGGAACTGGAAAATATAAAACACTGAAAGAAATAATCTCAGAATACTTCAATCATTTTCAAAGAAAACTTAATTAGTCTTCCATGTCTAGAACCAAGGAGCACGTTCATTTCCTTCTGTTCTGCTAGAAAGACTTAAGCACAAAATAAGAAGACCAGACATCAAAATTTCTTCAGTTCCAGAACAGTCATTGTCCAGAGTAGATTTTAACAGAGCCCAGAAAATCCTTAAGCCTTCCTCTATGAGCATACTGGCAGATTTCAGGTATGACATTATTTTTCATTTGATATACTTTAATAAATAAATGGGAGAAATGAGAGACAGTTTATCCTTACATTAAATGTCAAATTGTTTTTATTTAATTATACTTACCCCCAAATTATTACTATTAAAAAGAAAAGACATATTTTTTTTGCCAAAATCTACATTGCCACAAAAATAGTTTTTTGGCTAATCCTAAGTCAAAAGTTATTTCTCCATCAATTTAGAGAAGTGAATATATTTCTGCAGAATTTGTGGATTGTCTGTGATATACTAAATTCCTTAACTTCTACTTGTGCATGTACAGTCTACAAAGTCAGATCCTTTAACTTCTGTCTTTTGGTTGAGCGGTGCTTTGGTTTTGAATTGATAGCTAACATTGACTATTTGGTCATTTTGGATGTAGTTTGTCTTTTTTTTTATGTTAGATTATCTGAAAATTTGTGGTCCACAATCTCCAGAAGAGGAAATATGACAGAGGTAACCCTCTCAGACAGTTTCTAAAATAAATCATGTATTTAGTCCAGTATACCAGGGTCCTTTATACTAAGTTGGCATTGGCCTGGAACACATAAGGCTTTTGTTTTGTCCATAAGAACAGCTGTGTCTTGAAGACTCTGGTTTTAGTAAGTGGCTTTTGTATTGATAATCCTGATAATCTCAATTTTCTTGGTCCTTTAGTTTCTTTATTTGTACTTCCACAATAACATATATTAGTCACTGAGCTCTAATTGAGTCTACTTGGGTCTCTCTGGTGTCCCACCTTCATGATTTCTGTATATGGTCATTTTTAAATACCCTTGTCCCACATCCCAACTGTGCTCTATCTCCTAGTGATTTTTAGATTAATTTGTTATTTTGTGGCCATAAGATTATGGCCACAGAAAGTTTAATTATTAATTAAACTTACAGAGTGAATGAGAAAATTAGAAGTCAAAGAAAGGGAATTAGGGAGGACATAAAGGTTTAGGGTATAAAAGCAGATTTCCCCAACTTTGTAACTACTGGGAGTGTGTGGTAGAGGCTTATATTCAAACAGTGTTGACCTGTCAGTGGTGTTGGTAATGCTAACACCAAAGCTTTCTGTGGCTTTCAGAACAGTCTCCATGGGGAGATCTTTTGCTTACTTAGAGACTCCATGATTTCCATACAGCTTTCTAGCAGGCCAGTTGAAAACTTTAGAACAATTTGTGTTGGGTTGTACTGTTGCCATATTCAAGGTACCAGAAGTTCTTAGAAGTGAATTTCCTCAGTGTCATTATTGCCTGCAAATTACCTCAGACACGAAGACCAAATAATCATTCTGTAAATATAGAAATCCTCATCATACAACCCCTTTCTGTCTGATTCTCAGAGACCATACATTGTTGGATCTTTAGAGCATTGAAAACAGCTATAAATAAACAGGATGTTATTATGAATAGCAATATTGAATTATGAAATAGTGCCTTGATCACTTCTTTGAACATCCACTTAAGCCTCGGTATTTCATGTTGGACCCTATTCTTCCTCCTGGATGAAATCTGATCACCTGATTCCCAGCACAGCTATTTCCTCCAGGTAGGGATGATAGACTTTCAGGATCAGTCTTCTGCTCTCTGTTATGAAACAACTACTGCATTGTCCTACTGAGTAGCTAGGCCAAAGGATTAAATAAACTCTTCATGTCCACTGATCATGTATTCCGGTTTAGAATTAGAAGAGATGAGGTGCATGATGCAAATGACATTAATTACGAGAAGTAACAATGGAAGGATGGATGAATAAAAGATTTGGAAATATGGAAATACAAGAAGATTTTATTCTATGTTCATGAAGTGAAGAGCATCAGTACAGATCACTTCATTTCAAAAGACTGCCATCATAATTAGTGGCTTAGTATAAATTTGAATAATTGGCTGTGAAACTTAATAGAGTTTATGGAGTTTACTTGAATCTCATTAACTGTTCCAGATTATCATGTCCTGACCAGAGCACTCTTCTCAATCCTTGATTATAACATCACAGTTTTTAATTAGTGAGGAAATATTCTCTGTGCATTAAATATTGAGAAGTATTAATAAATAGAAGTCAAACTAAAGTTATGAGAAGGTTGAGATTCTGACATTTTTAGACTTTATTCTTACTTTTCTTCCACCTAAGATTTAGAACCTGCACAAGGGGAATAAAAATGAGTTTAAAATTTTGAATTAGAAGGACAACATTAAAAATTGTAAATTTCACATAGCAATCCCTTTATTTATCTTTTCTTGAAAAAATCATGGATGTTGTAGCAATCTGCACTCATATCTCTAGGATGTTAGGGCTTCTCTTTAGAATATATTATATGCCCTGTGTTCTGAATACCACAGTCCTGGATTTCTCCTGTCTCTCAAATTACTTCTACATCTGACCTGCTTCAATTAAACACTTAAGTATGTTATTTGCCAAGTCCCTGTGGGCACTTGAGAATCAACCTCTTTTAGTCATTTTAGCCTTGCATTCTCTCAAAAGAGCCTACACTCTATTATACCTATGAAATGCTAGCATTGCAGGAAAAAGAAAACCTTGATGAAATAATACCCAGTCTTTGAACTCTAGTAATCTGGGAGGAGGAACTCATAATCCAAGGTCCAATGTTTGCTTTTCTATTTCTAAGCTGCAGTCAAAAGTGTCACCACTTCAGTGACTGACCACAGGGTGTATTCCTCATTCCTTAGTGCTCATGGACTTGAGTACTGATCCTGGTTTTCTCTCAAAAGAAACACTGAAATGGGAACATTTAAATCATCTTCTCAATAGTTAGAGACAACAAAGAATAGAGGTAGCGTGGAAGAAATCTAAACATCCTTGATTATAGGATACAGTTTGCTCTTTGGCAATAACAGTCTCCATCAGATTCCATATGAAGTGATAATCAAGCTCCTATTTTCTGAGTGCCTGCCATCTGCTAGTTACTATATTAGATCATTCTTTATTTATTTTCATCAAATCTTCACAAAAATCCTATCATGAAATGGTATTTTCTCCCATATCCAACCAGGAAACTGAGATTGAGAGGAAAAGTAACAAGCAATACATCATGTTGCTCCTTAGCTGAAGAGCTTGGCTCTTTTCTGAAGAAATCGTTCTCATCTTGCTAGATTGAGAAAAATACTAGCTTAAGCCCTTCCACAAGGCTGACAACTCTTTAACATCACATCTTGAACATGCCATGCTAAAATCCAAAATGAATGGTGTTGCACTCTTCTACAAGAGGCCTATTTTGTTGTTGTTGTTGTTGTTTTTGTTTTTTGTTTCTGATCCTTAATCTTCCAGCCATGTTGCTCCCTGCCAAGCAACAAGGTTCGGTGTATCTTCTCAGGACCTGCCGGAGGAGAATACGGGGTCAGGGTCGAGCAGGATGATAAGTGTCGGCGGCAAGGAACCACACCAGAGCCAGGAGGTCTGTCAAAGCATGAACTCGTTTATTAAGGGAAGTTACACGGCTTTTATGTAGGGTGAGGATGCAACAAGATCCAATCAGATTGAGGGTGTGCAAGGCATGGGGTGTGCACGCAGGCAAGAGTCTCGCAGAACTACTACTAGCCAATCCTAGGCAGTGAGTCAGGCAGCGTCACGTAAGGGAAGCAGTTGCCACGAGGGCACTGTCACCATTGCTGTTGCCATTATAGGGTGTGTCCCCCATAATTCCCCCTTTTTGTTTTGTTATCCTCCCCTGGAGCTAGTTGGTAGGTGGAGCTCCTGTCTTAGGTTGTCCCAGTACATCCAGGATCTTACCAGTCATTGAATACTCCACAGCACCTCAACTGCACCGAGGGGGTTGGGGGTGGAGCCTCATCATGAGCCTGTCTTAGGTTGCCCCAGCAGATCCGGGGTCTTACCCATCATTGGCTCAAGGAGTCTCCAGGGTTAACCTGGCAACATTATTATATCTGGCAGCATTATCATAATCTTCCCTAGGGCGAGTGGCTAGCCTTTGATACTGCACTTGAACATTCATCAATTGCACATTGCACTGCCTCTAAGCAGCTTTGTTTGACTTGCACAAACCTGTTGAAAATGCAAGGGTCAAAGGTGAAGACCATAAGGAAGAGAAGAAGAGGGCCAAGTAGGGGGAGTAGATAAGGGACCCAGCCATGTAAGCCCGTCCAGAGGAAGTTGGATTGGAGTTCGGCACTCCGTTTTTCCAGATCTTCTTGCAGTTGTTTGATCTTGTTCTTCACAATTCCTGACTTATTAGCATAGAAGCAGCACCTCTCCTGTAAAGCCAAGCAAATGCCTCCCTGCTCAGCGGTGAGCAGGTCTAAGCCTCTATTTTGTAGGACCACCTCTGCTAAGGAATCTACCTGATCTTGGAGGTCTTGTATAGTGCTAGAGAGTAATTATACATCAGAGATTAACTGTTTGGACAATTTAGTATATTGAGTAAGAGAGACCCCCAAGCCAGCAGTACCCGAGGCCACTGCTGTAGTTATTCCAAGCTCTGCAAGTAAAGGGATAAGAGTGACAGCATGTTTAGCCCATCCTGCAATGTGATCAATAGTTGGTATAGGAACAGGCTCATCTCCTGGGATAATGTCTGCATCTGGGAGTAGAGTGGCCAGAACGCATAGTCCAGTCCAGTTCACTGAGTAAAGGCCTGGTTACCTCCACAAATGAACACAGTGCCATTGGGGGGCACAAAGGCTGTGAAGCATTGAATGTTTCAGAGCAATTACTAAAGGTCATAGTCCCTACATCCAAATCCCAGGTATTATTATAGCCAGGCGAGAAAAAGCAAGTAGTATTGGAATATATGAGTGGCTGTACCAAAAATGGTGGAGTCGGTAAACAATTTCCACCAAAGTGACCGAGTCATTGCCCTGTTGTGGGAGTGGCAGCCGTGTTATTTCTATAATCAATTGGAATAGCTAGTGGAACAGGATTTCCCTGTTGCAGGCAAAGCCAACAGTTGGCAGTCAAGGGAGAGTTGGATCGGTTAAGCAAAGCGTGAGTGGCTTCAAGAGTATTATAAGTGGCACTGTCTATCTCAAAAGGTCTGCGCTCAGGTAGTGCGAGTGGGTGGTATAAGAGACTGGGGTGGAGTTCCTCATACATCCATTGGATTTTCTTATGGACCTGTTTGGCTCTATTAAGATCTTGGGGACCTCCTCCGTCAGATGTAGAGGGGCTGTAGTAGACCAGCAAACTGTTTTCCCTACTAAGTTGTTAGGACATGAGGCAGTAGCTAATTTTCCAGAGCTACTAGACCAATCCCCTCCAACTGACCCTGGATGGGGCCTTTCCAAGACAGTGGTAAAATAGGTTTTACCTCTGAGGAACAAACTTGGGCTGAGGAGTAACAGAAGCTCTGGAAGGAAGTGTGAAAGGTCGTGCAAGGACAGGGTGCAGGTTTGCCACTAGCTGGGGGATGAACTTGTGGTTTCCTGATACAGCGCCATTGCCCTTGCTGCGTATAAAAGGCGGCGTGAGTGCTGCAGTCTATCCGCAGGCGTGCCCTCGGGAGATTATCGAGGTATGAGGGTGTATATTGGCCACCTGTTTCATATCCTCCCTCACACTTACATGGTTTGTTTCTGAGTTCTTGTAAATACTCACGAGCCTTAGCAGGGTCCTCAAACCCTGCATGGTTGTAGGGGAGCAGTGAACAGGCAGCCACTATCCAGAGAAGCAATGTTCCGTCCATCCCTGTGGAGCCAAGAAAAATGCAGTACCTCAAGAGGGTCAATATTGTCATTTTGTGAGGGGAGAGAATCATTAGTGGAGGATGATATTTAATGTTCTTTGCAGGAACCCATATGGGCTTGTTCTCATCAATAGGAAATATACATCCAAATCCCCTTCCAACAGTTAAGAGGGGGTCAGGACCTCTCCAGGCTCCTGTGAGAGGGTCCTTCCATCGGACCTTAATGGTGTGATACTTCATTGTAGTAGCCCAATGCTTTTGGAACGGAGAGAGATGATCTTCTCTGGAAAAATTTGAAATATTTAGAGTACATAGTGCCATCCTTAATTGATCATGGGGGGATGATATTCCCCCTTTTTGTTTTGTTAGCTGGGTTTTTAATGTTCTGTTCTGTCTTTCAACAATAGCTTGCCCAGTGGGATTGTAGAGTATACCTGTATTATGCTGGATGTTCCAGCATTCCATAAATGCACAGAATGGCTTACTGGCAAAGCAAGGGCCATTATCAGTTTTAAGTTGTTTAGGGAGACCAAGGACAGCAAAACATTGTAATAAATGGCTTATGGCATGTTTTGTTTTCTCTCCAGGATGAGCTGTGGCCCAGCAGGCATGGGAAAAGGTATCAACAGTTACAAATATGTATTTGAACTTTCCAAAGGGAGTATAATGAGCGACATCCGTTTGCTACAAATGGTTTGGTGCCAGCCCACGGGGATTGACTCCAGCTTCCTGCAAGGGAGGTACTTGTAGAAAAGGTGAATAAGATTTACATGTTTGGATAATCTTTTTGAGTTCCTTGATTGGTCCCAGTGGAAATCTGTAGTGTAAGCCCCGCCAGTTGACATGAGTAAGTTCATGAAAGGCGGCAGCTTCCTCCTGGACAGGGTAAGTTTGAAGGGTGGATGCAGCAAGAGCATTGCCTTTGGATAGAATACCAGGGAGACGTTGATGCCCCCGAAGATGTTGCAAGAATATAGATTTGGTTCTCCGTTTTAACAGGTTCCTTGCTTGAATCATCAAAGGAGTAATGGGATTATCATCAAGTTTAATGTAAGACCAGGGAAGGTTGGGGAGCAGATTAGCAACATAGAGGCTATCAGTAAATAAATTGAACGCCTCTGATATTTCATTTAGAGCCAGGATGACAGCATAGAGCTCCTTGAATTGTGCTGAACCTTGTATCTCATGAACAATGGTTTGAGGATTCTCATTTCCTTGCATAAAGGGTGGAAAAATGACTATTGCTGCTCCTCCTTTCCCTCCATCAGAAAAAAACAGTGGGGTAGGAGGGATTAGCTTTTAGTAAAAACTGTTTGGGTGGCACCCAGTTCAATTGTGAAAAGGAGCTCATCCATTTGTAGGGGCTGTAATGGCAATCAACTTGTCCAAAAAATCCCTCCATGGTGATCGCAATGTGATTGTTGTTTCTCTGCAGCCAGGTAAAATCAGCTAGTCTAAAGGGGATGATAAGTACATGCGGCCAAAAAGGCGGAGAGATAAATCTCTCCCCTTGCTAATGCAATCTGCAAGTTGGTCTAAAATGGCATAGACTGTGGGTGTTCCCCCAACAGATAGGTGAATCCAATGAATGGGGTCTCCTTCTTGGGCCAGGAGGCCCGTGAGAAGGGACTTTCCACTGAAAATATAGAAAGTTAGCGGCAAAGAGGGGTCATACCTCCTCAAACAGGAATGATCAATGGCTTGTTGAACCTTAAGGAGAGTACTCATATATATGGGTTCCAGAGTGATTGTTGAGGATAAGTTTGGTCCCCTGAGTAGATCAAACAGAGGGGTAAGTTCCTCTGTGCTAATGGAGATCCAGGGCCTCATCCAATTGATTTCTCCAAGAAGCTTTTGAAGTTGGGGTAGGGAATAACTCTCCTGCATTTGGAGCTGGGGCCTAACAGGGGAAACATCTAACTCTAGGATGGACCCCAAGACCTTAAATGGGGGGAGTCGTTGAACCTTCTTGGGTGCAATTTGAAATCTCTGCTCCATAAGTAAATGCAGACAGGACTCAAAAAGCTGATCTAATTGGTCACTTTGTTTTGCTCCAATGATGATATCATCCATATAAACATAAAGCAGATGATCCCTTTGCTTAAGTTGGGGGGGGGGGGTCCTGGACATGAAATATTGGCATATGGGGGGACTAATGGTCATCCCTTGGGGTAGGACTGTCCACTCAAACCTTTGATCAGGGCCTTCAAAATTAAGGGAGGGAATAGAGAAAGCGAACTTCTCAGAATCCTCAGGGCTCAGGGGTATGGAGAAGAAACAATCCTTGATGTCAATAACTATAAGGTGATAATGCTTAGGTATGGCTGGAATCCAGGGAAGTCCCCTCTGGGGAGTGCCAAAGGGTAGCATCCTCTCATTTATTTTCTCAGATCATGTAGGAGCCTCCATTTTCCATTAGTCTTTTGGATAACAAAAACTGGGGAGTTCCATGGGCTGATAGATGGTTTGAGATGGCCTGCTTCTAACTGTTGTTGCACAAGCAGGTGAAGCTGTTGTAGTTTATTTTGAGGGAGAGGCCACTGCTCTACCCAAACAGGAGGGCCTGGGAGCCATTTGATTTTTAGAGGGTCTGGGCAAGCAGTGGCCTTTAGGATTGGGGGTGTGGCCGAAAGAAGGGTCTTGGTCCCCCTCTCCTTATGGTCTCCAAGGAGGGGTCATTTCTATAATTAGGGTGACAGGCCCTCCCTTCCTTAAACTGTTGTTGGTACTCCTCTTACTCCAAAAGATGATCATAAAAGGCCCTATGATCTGTGGTGATATAGGCCTCTGCTTCACCTAGTATATCTTGCCCGAGAAGATTGGCAGATAACTCCGAGGCCACTAGGGAGCACACCTCTCTGCCATTGCCCTCGGGGGCCCGGGCAGGAGCTTCCACTGGGGAGGAGTTTCCTCCCTTCTTAAGACTCTTCTATCTGCTCCGGTATCAATGAGGCATTTGAAATTCTTTCCTCCAATAATAATGTTCATCTTTGGCCTAACCCCTGGCACTAGGGGAACTGTCCTGTGAGTCCTAACTAAAGTTCTCCCCTTATTTAACGGGGCTGGGAACGGCCCCTCAGGGAGTTTAAAGGCTTCCTCTTAATGTCCGTTTTAGATTTGCAGTCCTTGGCCCAATGGAACCCTTTTTTGCACCTGGGGCAAGGAGTGCATGGTGGCTGAGAGGGAGAGCCCCCTGGGGGGGTGTAGCCCCCCGTTTCCCTTGAGGGCACTCCTTTTTGAAATGGCCCTGCTGTCCACACTTAAAGCAGGTTCCCTTCCCAGGGAATGCTTGTTGGAGTGCCATATTATTATACTGGGATGCCTTGAGCATTGATGTCAGGGCTTGAGTCTGATGGGACATGGGGCCAATGTCTTTAGTGGCAATGATCCATAGACCAATCCTTCAAGCCAGCACAGGCTAATTTATGATCGGTGGTCATGCCTTCCCACACGAGCATTTTCACAAACTGATCTCTTAGTGGGCCCGGAGGGAACTAACTTTGTAAACTCTATTCTACCCTGTCTATGAAAGAGGCCAAGTCTTCCGCCGCCTTCTGGGTGATCCCCGAGACTAGGGGCTTCGAGGGGCCTTCCTCAAGCTTTCTCCAAGTGGCCAGACCTATCGCGCAAACTTGCTCCTGATAGGCGGCAAGTATGGCCGCTTGTAACAAGCCTGTAGAGAATTGATCACTAGATCCTGAAAGCATCCCAAAGGTAATAGGTATAGGAGGGTTAGCGGCCTGATTTCTCTCAGCCTGTGCATGGCACTCATCATTAAAGAAAGCACACCACTTAATATACATAGGACCTGGGAGGACAGCCTTAGTTAAGTTTCTCCAATCTTGGGTGGTGCAGTTCTGATGGGCAAGGCCTTGTAGGATTGTTTCTGCCCAGGGGGAGTTTGGACCATCCTCAGTGACTGCCTTTTTCAGCTCCTTTAGATCTTGTGCTTCCCATGGATACCAAACCGCAGGCCTGTTACCCCCCCCCCCGTTGACATTCACCGGAAAAAGGTAACACGCCTCAGAGGCGGAGGAGGAAGAGGGCCCCTGGCCTGCACTAGAGGTTCTCACCAGATACGGTGGGGGAGGGGCTGATGGAACTCGGAAAGGATTAAAAGAGGAAGTGGCCTCAGGCGGGGGCCATTTTAAGGGCCTAATGGTTTCCTCCCTAGGCAGCCATGGGGCTGCATCAAAGGGATCGAGAGGGGAGCCTGTCCAGTCTCCTGCGACAGTTCCTTTTGCTCCTTACTTAAGAGGGCCTTAGAATGATTCTCTTGAGAGTTAGTACTCTTGGGGGGATCCTTATCTTTATCTGTATGTCGTTTATTAAGGGAAGTTACACGGCTTTTATGTAGGGCGAAGATGCAATGAGATCCAATCAGATTGAGGGTCTGCAAGGCATGGGGTGTGCACGCAGGCAAGAATCTCGCGGAGCTACTACTAGCCAATCCTAGGCAGTAAGTCAGGCAGCGTCACGTAAGGGAAGGAGGTTGCCACGAGGGCATTGTCACCATTGCTGTCGCCATTATAGGGTGTGTCCCCCATACAGCCACAGTTGCTGGATAGTAGCTTTTGACATGACCCTATTAGCTCTGTCTGTCTTATACTGGCAGTGTCAACCTTCGCATTGTAGCAATTTCATTTATGCCGAAATGGATGGGAAATGTTTCCTCACAGGGTCTAGAGAGGGAGAGAGCTGTTCATTCCAGGGGAAAGAAAAGTGATCTGGGTTAGAGAAGGGAAAAGCTTTAGCTTTGGGGTATCTTTGAGGAAGGAAGTAGGTAGGGAGTGTAAGTTAGGGTAGATAGGAAAACCAAAACAAAACACATTTCCTCTGGATGAAGTCATGGGTTTTTCTGGGTTCTAGATCTTGGAAGTACATATATGACAAAGCAGCAAAATCATGACATAGAGCAGTGAGGGAAGATTTTTCAGTTTTCTTGGTCCTAACTCATGTAGGCACATTAATTATAAAGAGAAGCACTGCTCTATCATCTAGCATGTCAATATAGGGGAAAAAAAGAATTCCATCAATACAGAACAGTTTTTGACTGCAGATATGCTGACTTCAAAATTTTGAACTCAGTGTGACTTTTATACATGCCTTATATATTTGTCTCTCCAGAGATATATATATTTTAGGGTCTTTCTCCAGTAGATCAAATAAAAAGGGCACGTGCATGAACATAAACAGAAGAATTCTGTGCTGAGGGCCCCGGGAAGCAATGGAATGATGCAGCATTCATAACATGGACCTCATGGAGTCCACTATGATGTACAATCCAGATTTCCACTTCCAAATTAAAGAGTTTACTCTCCCAGATACTGGGAGTGCTTCAAGCATATAGACTTCAGATATCAGCCTTCTATACAAGATATTGCTACTAAGAAACCACCTCACACAAGGACATATTGCATTTCTAGAGTGACCTGCATCAATGCCTGGCCTGCATGGAACATAAAATGTTAGTCTTAATGCACTGATTCAGAACTCAGAAGACTTACTCAGCTTTACATCTTCCCAGAGTTGGCTGAAGCCGCACTGAAATTGTACTAATGTTCAACAACTTTTGCCCGGTCCTGTTTTTATCTCCTTCTTTTCACAGATATTGAGCCTAATAACACTTCCTAGCAACTGCCTTACACACAAAACTGTCTTATCAATTTCTTCCTATGCAAACTGATATGTGAACAATTTGAAATGAGGTGTGGATTCAAAGAATGCTCCATAACAGCTGCAGATGGTAAAGTGATTCCTATGGACTGTTCTACCATGGAGTAGTTTTTTAACTGCAGACTTAGAAAGAATATGAGGTCAATACACTGGCAGGAACTTCGTAATGTTTTTGCAACACCATTTCTTTATTTATTTGATTTCCTCAAGTTTCTGATGATTTTAAGAATACATATTAAGTTTGTATTTTTGTATATTTAGAGGGAAGTGGAAACAAGACTTTTTTATAGAGGACTAGTAGATTGTCTTACACACAAAGCTTTTTATGAGTGATTGATCTATACAGATTTTCTTTGTAATTCTGTACCACTCAACCTGTACACCACAATTGGCCATCTATCATTCATCTTCTATTATTTAGAGAGTAGGATTCTACTTTCTAATGTGAAGTGTAGAGAACAGAAAGGAGTATGTGCATGAAGATGGATAGCATCTAAAATAGTTATTTTTCTAAAAATAGTTATTCTATTTTCTAGGTTGATATTTACTACAATATACAACTCAAAATTGGGCACATAGGGGATGCATCTCAGATTAAATTCTTTTTTAAAAAAAATATTTTTAGTTGTAGATACCTTCATTTTGTTTATTTAGTTTTTGTATTAAATTCTTAACAAAGTTTGAACAGTGGATATGGAATTGAAAGAGGTAATGTTGGAAGCAGAATTGGAGCAATTTGTTAAGTGGTCTTGAATCATGTAAATATATTTATAAGTCTCTTACTTTCTTTCCCCTTGCCTTTGCCTCAACATAGAAATAGTAACCTTCTAGATACTCCTTTTATGCATGGCTCTACATGTTTATACCTCACCTAAAAAATTAGGGCATAATCACTCTCATTCATCTTTGTTAATATTACTGGTAAAAAGTAATGTATTATCATGTTATATTGTATTTATTTTGTTTCTGATGAAATTAAAAATTATTTACAATATAATCATTGATATTCTTTTCCTCTTATTGAGAGCCTACCAGCACCAAACAATGTGCTAAATGTTGTACAGGTATTAACATTTCATATATATCACACTGCAAAATATTTATTATTATCTCTACTTTATTGAAACTGAGAATTTAAGTAACTTGACAAAGATTGTAGAACTAATATGACACAGCTTCTAGCTCTCTGCCTGAATCACCTATCATGTTATATTATCCAGGAAGAAGAAATTAAGGAAAAGTAGGGGGAAGAGTCTCGAGAATTAAAAGCAACAAATACAGAGAGTATTTGGGCAAGACAAAAAGACAGTGCCAAGAAAGAAGTAATAGAATACAGATGAGAGTAAACTTCTGACCCTTTTTCCTTCATTGGCCTAGTGTATGTTTCCTCTTTCCTGATGTATTTTTGCCTTAAGTAGCTGTCAGGAGTCTTCTTTTTCCCTATTGTGCTAGTATTAGGTGATTTAGAAATAAAAAGTTCTGTTTATTTTTTCTTTAAAAATCAAATGATCAACGCATTGTTACCCAAATGGGCCAGATAAAAATAAAGTTAACTTAGGTGACAAATTCACCATATTTCTTCTTTTCACACTTAAAGAAACTGAGTCACAGATAATTTGAAGTCCCAGTATATCCTGTTCCTATGTCCTGCACAAGGAGGGATCAGATAATCACAGGGAGGTATGAGTTAGGTGAGAAATTAAAAGTCTGAAATAGTATTTAAAAATAAAGACAAAAGTCAAGGAAAATAGTTTAAGTGAGGTCCTGGTGGGTGGGTCAGATCTGACGAGTTGAATCCCTAATAAAGGAAAAAGGGCTGCAAATTTTTTATAAATAAAAAATTAGCAGAAGCACCTCAAAGGGATTTGTTGTCAGAAAGGGTTCTTCAAGTTAACCAGTCAGCAGGGTAATTGGGTCTTATTTATTTGCATGATATCTTCTTGCTCCAGACAGCTGGCACCTTAAAGCTGTTGATCATGCCCATATTTCTTTTACCCCAGGGCAGCAGGCACCTGAATTCAAACTTATCAAACCCATAAATCCCATGCCGGCATGGAATCTGCCCCATTAACAGCAGCCAACTCGAGGATGTGGGGAAAAGGGTACACTCATACATTGCTGGTGGGAGTGCAAGTTGGTGCAGCCACTCTGGAAAGCAGTGTGGAGATTCCTTAGAAAACTTGGAATGGATCCACCATTTGACCCTGCTATCCCACTCCTTGGCCTATACCCAAAGGACTTAAAATCAGATTGCTACAGTGATGCAGCCACATCAATGTTCATAGCTGCTCAATTCACAA
>JAJEJO010050398.1:0-52323 GCA_020662805.1 Glaucomys volans | reverse complement strand
GGCTGGAAGCCCAGGTTTTTGGTCTCCAGAGCCTGCCTCTCCCCAGGACTGTGCAGCACTGTGATGCCATGAGGTGTCCTCACAATCCTGGACACCCCCTCACCACTACTGTTTCCAGAAGCTTGTCTGTCAAGAATGTACTGAGCAGTGTGATCAGGTACCATTTAGCACCTCTCCCCCTGCACCAGCCCCTCTCCACTAGGCAACACCCTGTCTCTCCATGGGAACAAGCACCATTGCACCACTGGGCACTGTCCATCCCACCACTTCTCCTGGTTACTACTCTAAGGGCTGGATACTACTGTCTGCACCAACACCGACCCAGACATCCGAGACATCAGATTCAGCAATGCTATGGTTTGAATCTAGGGGGACCTCTAGATTCATGTGTTAGAAACTTAATCCTCAAGGCAACATTGTTGGAGGTGGGGGCTTTGAGAGGTAGTTAGGTCATGAAGACAGTGCTCTTATAAATGGATCAATGCTGATTATAAAAGGACTTGAGGCTGCAAATTCAATCTCTTGTTCTCTCACATGCATGTTCTATTGACTTTCTGCTTTCTGTCATGATGATGCTGCAAGAGGCACTTGTCACATATGAGCCACTCAATCTCGAGCTTCAAAGACTCCCAAACTATAAACACTTCATTCCTTAAAAATTTACCTAGTCTCAGGTCTTCTGTTATAACAGCACAAATCAGTTAAGATGTTGATCAAGCAGAGAAACCTTGGGAAGTGTGATCTTAGAATGAACAAAAAAAGCACAGCCCTGACAGTACCATGTCAGCATGCTGTTGCTCAAAATCATTGAGTAAGTATTTCTTGAGCAATTGTTTTGTGCTAGATGTTGTGGTAAGCACTGAGAACACAATAGCTAACAAATGCATTCTGTGTTTTTAAGAAATTCACAATGTTAGGGTCAGAGACACTGAGCAGACAGAGTGACACACACGGCTAAAGAGAGAAACAGAACATAGAACTATCCAAACTACAATAACATTATCAGGTCACCTTAATGCATCATTCATGAGGTGCCACATGCCATACTAAGCACTGGAATTAGTACACTAGGGTTGTCGTAACCATTTACTACAAACTTAGTGACCTAAAACAACAGGAATCAATTGTTTCACAGTTCTGGAGGCCAGACATCCAAAATCATGGTGCAACAGGGTCTCACTCCCTCTGGAAGCTCTAAGGAGAATCATTCTTTGCCTCTTACAGCTTCTGGTGGCTCTAGACTTTCCTTGACTTGTGGCTGCATCATGGCAGTTTCTTGCTTCTGTCTTCACTTCTCTGTCTGAGTATCTCAAATCTCCCTCTGCCCTTCTCTTATATGGAACCTGTTATTGAATAAGGACCCCACCTTAATTCAAGATGATCTCATCTTGAAATCCTTAACTTAATTCCATCTGTAAAGACTCTTATTCCAAATAAGTTAACATTCTGAGGTTCCTGGTGGACTTGTCTTTGGAGGGCCATAGTTCAAACCAACAGAGCCCTTTATAGAAACCAACTTGCCCACTCCTCAAAACAATCTACCAAGGAACGTACTTAAAAGCCTCATTTGCACCTGATGAAACTGAGGCCCAGAAGAGTTAACAACTCACCCAGAATGACATGATAAATTATGTGAGAGCAGGATGTCAACTCTGGTCTCTCTGATGTCTTGATGCTGGTTCCTACAGACTCCCATCCTATAAGAGTCCACAACTGGAAGCAGAGTGGGCTAGTTCAGCCAGTGATGTCAGGGATGGTTCTCAGATGGAGGGAGAGCTAAGCCCAACCCTGAAGGATGAGGATATGAGGCATCTAAGCATTGAATGTAGCATGGCCCTGGATCCATGTAAGTCACTGTCAATGAGCAGCACATTACTCTATATAGCTGGAGCATGGGTTGTAAGAGGGAAAGAAGTGAGTCCTGGAGACAGGGCTCCATAGAGCAGGACACAGAGGACTTCAGATGACACAGGAGAAAGGCTGACCTTTGTCTTACAGGCTGTGGGAGGCCATTGAACATGGTTAAGCAGAACATGAAAATAAGCTCAGTTAGTAATATGCAAATGCCAGACTGTGCAGTGTGGAAGAGTCACCCAACTCCTGTTGGTCAGCCCTGCCTCATTGCCCTGCTGGAATCCTGCAGGTATGCGAAGTGGCAAGAATAGTGCCCCTCAGGGCCCCCAGTACCCAGGACCCAGCTGCAACACATTGTCTGGATCATCTCTGTCTATCGGGCTCAGAATATAAGTCTAACTTCCAAACAAGCCCAATTTTCAAAGAAGATATTTCTGATAGAAATGGAAATAGGATGATCACCTCAGGCAGGCAATGACCACATGGAGCAACAGGTAACAGGTTTGCTATTGGAAAAGACGGGAGTGCTCCACAGCAGCCAGCCTCTCCTCCCAAGGTGCAGGAAGACAGAATGGGTGTAATCTCTGCACACATGAGCAGAGCAGCCAGGGAATGAGTCAGGAGGGTGAACAGCAATGCAACTCATGGGACAATGCAAGAGGGAGGTGGCTCCACTCCAAGTTCAGCTGCCCTGACTGCACCTGGACCACAGCCTAGAGGGCGGGGAGAGGGCAGCACTGAGAGAACAAATAATCTGAACCTTGCTAGCTCACCCTGATCCAGATGTCTGCAAGTCCACCCTCCATGTTCCTGCCAGCATACCTGTGGCTGGTATTGGGTAGACTCTGGGCAAGGCTATTTGCTCACTGGAATCCTGTGTATTTTGTGGGTAGTGAGAGTGACACAGTTAGACGGAGACTTCACTGTGAAAATATTCATGTGGGGAAAGCTAGAGGACGATAATAGGAGGGGTGATGTTGGGGGTGCCCCTTAATTGAGCTCTAAGGACAAGCAATGGTCGCTAGGCTCCAACCTCTGAGCAAATCTCTCAGGATTGTGAGCTAGACACTAGTGAGATTTCTTCTCACATGTCTAGCTGTAGTTTTCCATGAACTAGACAACCTTTTCTCTTTAGGGGAAACACATTTTCTGTGGTTTACCCAGTTCAAGAAAATCAAAGAATGAAGATAAACTTTGGCAAACTAGGTAGACGGGACTGATGGTCATTATGCTTACTTTGAGTTCAACATTTATCCAGAATCTACTCTGTGAGGCCCCAGGCAATGTATTCTTTGACTAGTAGCTTGGATCCCTGCTGTTCTCATAGTGCTCAGTTATTCCACTTACATAGTGATTCAGACAGGCCGTTGGAAACTGTTCCCCACCTGCCCTCTAGCCATTAGATACCAGAGAGCAAATAGCTGAAGGGCTTAGTAAGCAGATCCAGGCTGCTGGGGGACAGTATTGGCTTTCCCACCTCCATGTGGTTCAGTTTCCTCATCTGTGAAATGGATAACAATAGTACCTACCTCTCAGAGATTGCCCTGGTATGAATAATTTATCCCTGTGTGAATTGCTTAGGCCAGCACCCAGCACCCACCTCTTACTCGAGGAAACTCAGGTCCGCAGTTTCCCATCCTCTCTGCCAGCCTTCTTTGGTCAAATAAGCCAAGGGTGTTTCCACCACATACAAAATAAGAATTTTTTCAGTCCCACTACCCTAAAGGAGCCCTGCTCCTGGTTAATCGGTTTTAGCAACCAATGATCACAATATTGCTTCACTAGCCATAACTTTTAATAATTTATTGGATCCACTTAAAGTGTTTTTAATTACAAATGCTCTAGTTCAGTTAGAAACTAAATTAAATGCAAGCAAGTAATTATATTTTCACCATATATTATGTTCAGGAAGAAACTCAAGTAGCTTGATGCATACTTATTGTCAAAGGGTCTCTCAACCCACATGATTCTGTGAGACAGGAACTTCCCGTTATTTACTAGAGTCACTAGTGAGACAAGGGGGGTTGGGAAGAGTGGATCAGTTACCCTCCATCTGGATACAGTGACAGACAGCAAACATTTGTCTCTCCAGTGGAGATTTACACTTGGGGAACACTAGTTCTTTCTCTTATCCAGCTTCCCCTGACAAGCAACCTTGATCTCTCTCTCTCTCTTTCTCTCTCTCTCTCCCCCCCCCCCCCCCCCCCCCCCCCCACACACACACCTGCCTCTTAACACCCTTACTACCTCCCATGGCAATTCGGAAGGAAGGAAGGAAGGAAGGAAGGAAGGAAGGAAGGAAGGAAGGAAGGAAGGAAGGAAGAAAGGAAGGAAGGAGGGAGGGGAGAAGCGCTTAGCGTTAATAGAGTTTATGGGCTCTGGGTTTGTGAGTTTGTGTGTAGTGGATGTCACTGGGGGCGTAGAGGATATGGGATGTTTTTGTGGCTGGGAGAAAATTCATAAGTAACAGGGAAATTCTATGACAAACTTGTTAAGGTTCACGAGGTCATTTATGAGAAAGAACTTGGAGACTGCAGAAGTGTCATTCAAACAGACTGCTTTAAAGTGGAAGGATAGTAAATTTTCCAGTTAGTACATTCGTTGTATGTGTACTTTTTAAACTTACTTATAGAATTTTGGAAAAAAAAAATCACAAGTTGATGGAATGATTTGACTTATTCTCAGTCGTCATAATTTTTAAATAAATATGGGGTCCTAAAGGCAAGGATTCTGGAATGAGAACCATGTACACACAGTGTTTTAGCCCTATTTGACATACTAGATCATTGGTCTTACAGAAATTTGTGACCATGGGCACATGACTAGAAGCCACAGAACCAGTGCCAGAGCAGAGCTGTCTGGGACGCCTGAAGACCATCCTGGGGAAAGGCTCAGTCAGGACTGGGCCTGGATGCCTAATTTTATATTTCCAGATTTAGGAATTAAGTCAGATCCTAAGTTTTATCTCATCCAGAGCTCTTCTCAGAGCTGGTATTGACAGTCAACTACAATTTGGTTTAAGCATCTTGGCCTCTTCTGTCAGGATTCCTCATGAAAGTGGTGACTCCAGCAAACCTCTCAGAAAATGAGGAACCTTCCCTTCCCACCACCTCTTTCCACCAGGTCTGAATGCACCCAGAAACCTTGTCCTGAGGGGGCGGGGCCTGGGGGCGGGGCTAGAGCTTTCACTTCTCTAACAGGTTCTGCAGACCCAGGTTTGCACAGTGGAGCATACTTTCAGGGTCCCTGTACCATATAGATAAGATCTCTGAAGGTCCCCCTGGTACTGCTCTATGCTGTCCTTGGTAAAGGCTGTACGTGAAACAACAGCCTGTCTTCTCTGCTCACACCCCACTAAGAGTTAGGATTCCACAGCACAAAATGTGACGGCTCAGGCCTTATTTCCCCCAAGTGTGTCATGTGCCAGACAATTCTGGGTAGCACAAGTGGAAACATTTGGACTAGTTATGCATTTATTCTAACGCTTATTAGCTTTGCATAGCCCAGTTAACCAATAATTTCCTGGATGTTGCCTAGGGTAAGGCTAATTTGATAGATCTATATCTATAATTTATGGTGTGCTAGTAATTTGCCCCTTCTATATTATTGCTTTCATATTATCTATGTATGCTATTGCTCCACACTACAGCAATAATATATATAGATTACCCTCCAAGGTATGAGAAACAGAAAGAAATTACATTTCAAAGGTGTCTGAGTATGTTGAATGGTAATAAAGATGCTCTTTGACGTGTAGGAGGATTATGTCCTGATTAACCTATTGTAAACTAGAATTAGCATAAGCTGAAAATGCATGCAATACATCCAGCCTACTCATAGCCTGGCCACACAGCTGGCTATAGAGTGCTGGTTGCTGCCCCTCATGACTGCATAGAGAGCTAGAAGCAGCGGCTCACTGCCACTGCTCAGTATCACCAGACAGTATCCTCCATCACATTACTAACCCAGCAGAAGATCAAAATTCAAATAGCAGAGCATAGTTTCTGCTGAATATGTCTCTTTCCCATCACCATTAATTTGAGGAATCATTAAATCAAACCATCATAAGTCAGGGACCAACCATACAGGAACAAGATGAAGACAAGTGTTCTGATTTCCTGGGCTGGCAATGCTGGCCCTTTCATTTCCTACCTGTGTAACCTTCTGCAAGTTACTAAATCTCTCTGTAGGTCTTCACATGGAGTTCTTCTCCACTAAAATTTGTTGGATCCTTTGTTACTGTTACTAGTATTACCCTCATTCAGCCAATATGCCAAGCCACAGCAAAGAATTTTCTTCTCATCTGTGAGTTTTCTCATTGCTAAGGCATAAAGTTCTAAAAGCTAAAAGCACTTATTTGCAACACTTAATAACTTGCTCTTGTTGAAAATAATAAAATACCATGTTCAAAGTTTGGACAATTTTAAAATTATCTTATTAATCAAAATCTTCAGAGTTCTCAAAGATGCCACCCGCGTGCTTAGACTTTAGCTCTTTGGTAGGCACAGGACCACCATGCTGACTCTGCAGTCATTCATTGGGTTTGCCCCAGAGAGCAAAGGTTTCCTAGGGCAAGACCTACAGACAGTAAAGCTTGACTTCAGGGATTGAGGCTGTCACCTTAAAATTAGCGTGGCCTCTGCTATTTTAAGTTAAGGATAGTTCTGGTCAACAAATACTTGGTTGTTTTGTTGTTTTAAACCAGAAACAATTGAATAATAATTTTTCAATATAACAAAGTACAAGCATCCCCTCAAGAAAAAAGAACGAAAGCAAAGTTATAAAACTTTTTAAAAATGTTATTTTTTCTGATTGCAGAAGCAATACGTGTTTTATTTGAGTAAATTTGGAAAATACAGAAAAGCACAAAGTGTTTTAAATTGCTTGGAGTACAACTGATCAGGAATTGTGCATATGAGCATGTGTGCATACAGTATATATATATATATACATCCATATGTGTGTGTTACCATTTTACTTTTCTGTAAAAAATTGAAGTCATACAGACATTCTGCTTTGTTGTTTTCTGTTCTTCACACACTGCAAATTTTTTCCACTTCCCTATTGTCTGTATCATTTTTTAACCTCCCCTGCCAAACCCCATGGGCCTCACCTGCTACCTTCTCACCTTTCACTCCAAGCAGACAACCTCCCCTCTACCTTCTCAGAAAAATTAGAAGCCATCAGAAAGTGGGAACTCCCTCACATTTCTGCTACTAAGCCTGCAAACCCCCCAGCAACTGTACCCTCACCCTCTGGCTTTCCTTCCTATGGTGGGAAGCTCTCTACCAGCTCAGCAGGCCTACCAAATCTGCTTGGGTCCCACCTCCCCTCACCTGGCCAATATCTCCCCTCAACACTGCCTGGGAATATTCAGTAGCTTCTCAGCCTCCCCTCAGGAATGGTTCCCATGCACCTCAAAGTCTCCATTTCCAAACAAATCCATGACTTTTTCGCCAAGCCAGTTGCTCATTGATTGTTCTCTGCCAGCTCTCATAGAAGAGACCCAGAGCCATTCTCCATGCTTCCCTCTCCCCCACTCTATATCCAGCTGGTCATGAAGGCATTCAAATTTCCCTTCAGATCCAAGCTCAGTGATGCATGCCTACAATCCCAGGAGGCTGAGGCAGGAGGAATGCAAATTCAAGGTCAGCCTGGGCAACTTGGTGAGACATTATCTAAAAAAAAAAAATTTTTTTTTAATGACTAGGGATGTAGTTCAGTGGTAGAGCACTTGCGTACCATGTGCAAGGCCCCAGCTTTTATCCCCGGGACTATAAACAAGATAAAAAGAAACACTTTCCTTCTAGATATCTCTCGACCTCCCAGAGACCTTGTTTGCCTCCATCACTACCACTTCCCTTACCTCTCAGCTGGGCTTCTTGAGTCTCCTCCTAACTGACCCACCCTCATCCACTCTGCTCTCCTACCCATCCTCCAAACTACAGGCAGAGAGATCCTTTGAATATGTTAAATTAGGCCAAGCCCTGGCTCAAAATCTTCCAGCATTTCCATTGCTCTTAGGATACACATAAAGTTTTTCAGATTGATTTCCATGGTCCTGCACATCCTAGCAGACACTCACCCCTCCAGGTTCATCTCCCCGTGTGCTGCTTCCTGCTCTCTGCATTCCATCCGTCCTACCCAGCCTTCCATTTCTCATACTCTTTCTGCTCAGAATCACCACAGGACCTTTGCATGGACCTTTCTCTCTTTTTCACTAGTTATCTCTTTTTAAGTATCTCTTCCTCAAGGAACCTTTTCTTAACCTCTCACAGGATCAAATTCTACTATAGTAGGCTCTCAAGCTATCCCTTATTCATAGCATGGGTCACACCTGCAATTTATTCTTATTTATGTGTTTGAGGTCTATCCCCACTAGATTCTGAGCATAGGAGTCACATATGCCTTGCTCTTATTTACATTCCCAGCATTTAGCCCTGTGCTACCCCATGGTGTCACTTAAACATCAAGAATTAATGGGCGAGTTAATAGTAACTGACCCTTGACCCATCCCTCCTTCTAATGCCAACTCCCTCTGATATCCCATACATGACCACATATCCTGAGTTTTACCTCCAAATACTTCTCCAGTCCCACCCTTTCTTGCCATGTCCTCCTCCACCACTGGGGCTCAAAGCCTTTGTCTCTCCTGGACCATGGCAATGGCATTTGACTGGCCTCCCCAACCCTCTGCCCTCTGCAAACTTTTCTCCACATTAAGTTCACAGAACTGTTCTATAAATTTGACCTTGTCACTCGACCCTCATCATCCTTAACCCCCAAGTCCCACCCCTGACCACATTGAAGCTGCCCATGGCTCTTAGCATGAAGACCATTCTCTTGACATCACCCAGGTCCAGAGGGCCCAGGGCCTAGCCCTGCTTTCCTCTCCAGTCCTGAGCTCCAGGTGCTCCTACCCACTCTTTTTCCTAGACAAGCCAGGGCCCTCCCACAGCTGGGCCCTTACAGTGGGCGAGGCAGCCCCTCTGTCTGGCCTGCTCCTTTGCCCACTCCATCCATGCTTCTGTGTCTGGCTCATCCTTCAGTCACAGCTTGAGGTCATTGGTTTTTAGGGAAATCATCCCCCATCCCAAGATGAGGTTAAGTGCCACCCATGTGCCTACCCTTCCTAGTCAATCATTTTCCCTCAGGGCACTTGCCGGGAATTGCCATCTGCATTGATTTCTGCGTTGTCTGACCAGACAGCTAAGCTCAACTAGGGCAGAACCATGCTGGAAAGCCAGCCCAGGGCCAATTTACAGCTGCAAAATGAGTACATGAAAAATGATGACTTCACCAAAGTATAAATAAGGCAAAAGATAGTGGATCAATCTTTCTTGCAGTCATGTAGACTTTTTCCATTGTTTCACAATACTGTGAGAAATCAGAGAGATAAATATTTTTGTGTAAATATCTAACATTTCCTTAACACAAACTACTGAAAGGAATTGATGGCTCAAAGGTTTTGGAATTCCATCTCATTGTTTAGAATTTTATCAAGTGAGAAGATATTAACCAGAAACATGTACAAGAGAAGCTGGGATGAAGGAAAGGAGGGAGGGAGGAAGAAGAGGAAAAAGAGGAAGAGGAAAACACGAGAGGGAGAAAGAAAGGAGGAGGGAGGAAGGAAGGGAAGAAAGGCAAAAAAGACCCCGACCTAATTTAACCAGGCTTCATCTCTCTGGAAAGTTCTCTCAACCAGTTTCCTAGACCAGCTCTGTCTGTATCCTTGCCAAACCATCCCTGGGAAAGGCGAAGTTAGACACTCTCAAATCCCAAGATTTAAGATGATAAAGACCCTCAGAGGCAGGGGCGAAGCTGTTCAGGCTTTTTGTTCCCCTGCCCCTTTGTTCCAGCAATTTCTCCCATCTCAAAGGATTTTCAATAGCACCAAGAGCCTGACACTTTGCCCATCCTGGTTCTCACAGACTTCTCCAGAGAAAGACAAAGCCGTGTTGGCACCGAGGAGGGCCGGCAATAAAGGGGGACTGAGAAAGAAGAAAGCACCCAGAGAATCTGGCTGGGCCCAGTATACTCAGTTGCTGCAGCAACTAAAAGTTACACAATGAAGAGGGGAGGGACAGCCATTTTCTTCACTCCATCCAGTTGTCATGGATACTGGGATTTTATAAGTAGAAGGGTAAAGAGTTTCTTTATGCTTTGGAAATGGTGCTTCTTTTCACTTCTTGGCCTGTATCCTTGCCCTGGGTTAGGGACCTTCCATTCCCAGTCTTACTGGAAGGAGGCTAGGGAAGGGAGGGGGGGTGACTGCAGGATGCTTTCTATAAAGATGTCCTTCTGGCCACTAGTTCTAAAATTCATTTCTGGTTAAAGCCTGGTAAATAGACCTACGTACTAAGGGAAATTTCCATCCACCAAAATATTTCCATACAGGCAGGAAGGCTGTCCCTCTCCCTGATCTCTTTCCTCCCAGGAATGCTCCCAAATGGTCAGTTGCCGAAGATTTCAGCATTCCCTTCACCACCCACCTAGAGACCCCCAAAGAACTTCCTCCTCCAGGACTTTTAACAACCAGTATGGCTCAGCTCCTTCCTCCGAGGTTGCCCCCCCACCCCCCGTCCCTTTATACTGAGAAGCTCACCCACTTTGGTGACCAAGGGTCAAGGCTCGGCTCTGCCACCCACCAGAATGACATTGGGCACAACACTTAATCTCTTTAAACCTTATTTCCTCAATAATAAATGCAGCTTATAATATCTACCACCTAGCATTGTCAAGGGCATTAAGTGAGAAATGTATGTCATTGTTTGGCTTACAACAGCACTGCAATGAGTGCCTTCATCTCCTCCCTACTCATTCCTTCCCATCCACTCAGACCACAATCACACATTCGCTCAGATACACACACAGTCTCATGTGATCACACATATATACCCAGTCACATTCACACGCACTTTATCTAGCACTTATTTGTACACACTCAGCTTCTCATCAATGATCTGACATGAAAGACACGGGAATGTTCTAGTTCATCCTCACCCAGCAGGAGAGAGCACAGCTGTTTGATATAAGCAGTTGCATCTGTCCATCCTTCCACCCATCCAACCAACATTTCCTGAAGCATTAGAAAGTGCCAAACACAAATCAAAAAGGACCACTGGGCAGAGTTGCCAGTTGCTGGCTCACATCTGCCTGGCTGCAGAGTTCCCATCTTGCTCTCCTTCTGGGAACTCAGGTTGGCCCTGAGACCTCAGCTCCCTTGGCCTCTGTGTGCCTTCATTTCCCAACACTTGGCAATGTGGCCTGAAACCCCATCTGCACACAATGATTGTTTGTGTTTGGATGACCAGGGCAAGAACGGGCTCACAGTGCTGTGCATGCTGGATGCATGCCTCCTACAGGCCCACAGCTCTCTATCACGGAGCTGGGTCTGGTAGGTCAAACTGACACCAGTATCTTGCAAACATTGGAACAAATGCCTGTAAATCTTTATTCGCAATGATCTGACCTGTACGAACTATCTGATTTTCCCAATTTGGGCTACTCAAGAGCTCCAGGGCTGCACACCAGCACAGCCTGTCGGGCTGCATGGGGTCAGGAGGCTCCACCCTCACCTCAGCAGCCAGGAAGTGAGGCCAGCAGGTAGCTGGAGTGGAGGAAAGTGTCCCAGCACAAACTGCTCATGTGCAGCTTCAGCCATCAATCATTTGGCTGCTGCTCTCCAACCTTGCCTACCTAGTTTAATACAGTGAAGTAAAAGGGAACAAATATGGCTTAAATGTGTGACCTGGAATGAGTCAACCTACATAATACAGATGCACCCCAGCTTATCATGGGTTACATCTTTAAAAACCCATCACAAGTTGAAAATATCATTAAGTCCTAAATGCATTTAATACACCAAACACACCAAACACAATGGTATTGCCTCGCCTCCCTCACCAGGACACAGAACACATATTAGCTCACAGTTCAGTAGAATCATCCAATACAAAGCCTATTTCATAAAAAAGTATTGAGTATCTCATGCAATTTATTGAATGCTGTACAGAAAGTGAATGGTTGCATGGGTGCTGTTTCATACCATCCTAAAGTTGAAAAATCATAAATCAAACCATTGTAAGTCAATGATCATCTACACTTAATTTCCTCATCTTTAAAATAGCAATGTTAATGTACCTATCTGATAGGATTGATGAGAGAAATCAAAATATATGGGAAGCACTTTTTCCTAGCAACTATTAAGAACTCATAAATAATGGCTTTACTTTTATTTGAAATACTATCATCAACTCAATTATGACTCTGCAAAACTCACATATAAGCATATTAAAAGGAATAGAAATAAATCAGAATTGAAAGCTGTCAATTTGTTCAGAGTAGTGGGATTGGATGCTTTTGACATTTATTTCCATTTTAACATTGTTACAATATTTCTGAAACACATAAAAATTAAAATTATGCACATGAGGTGGTGGGAGACTGATTTACAGGAACCACATAATCAGAATATTTAATTTATGGTGCTTCTGTTTCCAGGATTAATTTCTCCTAAAAGAACAAAAAAAGAGTACCTGGAAGCAAACACTGATCTACAACTGGCTCTCAGAAAACAATTTCAGAAACTTACCCAGACTCCCCAGTAAAAGAATTAATTCCATAATAATGGAAAGTTCATCCATAAACAGAAATAACCTTACCTATCAGCCTCACTCTGTCCTCAGTGGAGCCTGCCAGAGTCACCATGAGGTATACAGGACACCTGGATGAAGGAAAAGATGAATGTCAGGACTGTTCAGGACATAGACTTGGCCCTTGGTGAGCTGGAAGCATATCTTGGGAGAAGAAAGTACCACAAAATGTGGGCAGCAACTAATTCCTCAATGGATGGAACTCATTGAGCTGCACAAACAAAGGCAGAAGTAGATGAAGCTGCTGTGGAAGAAATAAAACTTCAGTTCAGTCCCAATGGGTAGATAGGTGCTGTTAGACTTGCTCGGAAGAACCACAGGTTCACCAAGGTAGTCACTCACACACACACTGAGCACTGATGTCACAAAACAAATATTGATGAAAGGAACTGAATCATTGAATTAGTTCTCTCGGATTTAAAAGAAAACACATTTGGGCATCTGTCTACCTGAATCTGTTTAGAGAAAAATACATCTATTTACACATTGACTTGCATCTATTGAGGCATAAAGACAGAAGTCAGGGGTAGATACTCCAACCTATTAAAAAAAAAAAAAGTTGTAGAGATGTTAGGACTCAGCTTTTACACACACAGAACATTACTTACCATGTGTCAGATGCTGTTCTAGGCAATTTCATGGATTATCACATTTAATCATCATTATAACCATGTTCTGTAGGTGAGGGAAGCAAGACACAGAAAAGTGAAAAAGAAAACATTAGGTATTGTTATGATTGCAACTATAAGAGTTAGTTTTGCCCAATAGGGTGATTATATAGAAGAGAAATAGGAAATGGAACTGGCAGAGTAGTTGGATCCAAAGTCTGGATCTTCCTTGTGGTCAGTCAGGAGAGTTTGATATTCCGTAAGAGGTAATCAAGGCCTCGTGATGGGTGAGTAAAGCAATATTCTAAGATTTCTTTAGGAGTTTAAGAAAGGATGGGAAGTGACAAAAACAGAGGTCCCTGACCCAGGACACTAGGGAAAGAGCTGGCCTCACCACCACTGTTGGCACTGCCCTTTGGTTCTCACAACAACCCACAAGATGGGAATCATTATCTCCACTCGATTCATTGTTATCTGGAAGAGGGATCTCTTGAAACAAGCATGCCAGACAATTTTAAACTATTATCCTAAATAATTCTGACACAAGGCTCTCCCAACACCTGAGACAGTCTGGTTTTCAGAGACAACAGCAACAATATCCCCTGCCTTGACTTCCTTTTCCTCCGCTCTACTTACTGACAACCTTGACCCTCAAAGTCTCAGCCTGAAGCCCCAAACCATTGACTCTGCTTCTCTTAGGAACTGGCATATTGACACTCACCTCCTGATAAACCCATTAAAAGCTTAAAGTACATATTACACCCCTGACCTACCAAGCACCATCATCTACAACACTGTACACTGCAGGGTCGCCATGGTTCTCCCTCACGATCATGTGGCCGACAGGAAACTGAACCCCATGGCCACTGACCAGCACCACAAGTGTATTGGGCAGCATATCAATAACCTGGGAAGAGATCAAAATTCAAAATTCAAAGAATATTTTCCACTGAAAGTGTATCAATTCCACAGACTGTAAAGTTGAAAATCGAAAATCTTAAATCGAACCATGGTAAGTCAGAGAATATCTGCCAAGGCTGTCCCTTCAGTGCTTTTGTTGGTCTTCTCTTATGTCTCTCCTGGATCCTTATTACCTTCCCTAAGGCAGCTGGGAGCAGCTCCAGGAGACAATGTCAAATTACAGCTGGGATTGACAGGGCTGAAAAGCTATTATATGCCCATCTCTGGGGAAAGTCATTGGCATGCACAAAGTGGTGCTTAAGAATGCAGGCCCTGGAATCAGATTGCCTAGATTTGAGTCCTGATTCTGGCACTTGCCTGCTTTTTCCCCATTCTCTCCCCTTATGCTCCTTTGCTGGAAATAGGTTACTCTATGGATTCCCTAAGGTAAGGCACACAAAGCACTTGACACAGCTCCTGGCATACAGCAAGTGCTCAACAGTTGCAGGCTTCTCCTCTTATCAAATTTCATCTCATATCATGCATACAAGCCCTCCCAAGAGCACTGTGATACATAGATGCATAGCAAATGGATGGTAGAGAAGGACCAGGGGGCTTTGGGTCAAGATGGGGAATGGGGGACCAGGACTTGCCCTAGCATTTTGCACAAGGAAATATAAGGCTTTTGTTTGGTCGAAAATGGGAAGAGGTTAGCACAGTGTGGGGGAATTCTGAGAAACCCAAGGAAATGCACAGAGCCCCACATGGGGATGAAGTCCCACTGGGAAAGTCACCTTGGAGCCCAACTAGCTAATTGCATGAGCAACTCTTTGAGACTTCGGGCCCCAGCAAGGTTGCTTCAGGCCAGGTGACAAAGTGTGACATTGGATATGAATGAGAAAACACAAGTGGACATGTGTCAGCAGACTTTTAAATCATCATCTGAAAATGCTACAAAAAGAATAACAAGAAAAGGAGATGGGGGTGCAGAGGGAGGCCAGTGGAAGGGCAAGTGTGAAGGCTCTGCAATTGTCCAAGGAGAGGAAACCAGCATGTCACTGTGCTCCCATCTGCAATCCTAGGCTGGTGAGGACTTGGGACACAAATGTGATTGGCCCAAGTTTATAGAAAGAGAATCAGGGAGCTTAAGTGGCTTAACTGACATCCCATTTCTCCTAGTTTCTCGGCTCACGGTCCATCCCACCTGCCTTTTGCACAGCAGCATGTCACGCCCACCTGGCTGACAGCTTGATGTAAGCCTGTCACCTCTGAGCATCTGATTATGAGGCTGGGCCTCCCAGTAACTGGCCTCAGATTATGGTGGAACAATAGCCTTGGTCCCCTGGGGCTGTCCCTCAGCACCAGTTCCAAAGACTGGCCTCCATTCGTTACAGAGTGCTTGCTGCTGTGCATGATAATCCAAATTGGGTTCGAGCCCCCAGGCTCTGTGTGCTATTGTAGTACTATATTTTTTATTCAGCACGAAATCAGAGATCTGCTAAAACCTCATGTTGCCAGCATAAAAGAAGAAGAGATTTCATTAATCCCAATGAAAATGAATTCCTCTTATTTTTTCTTGGAAAGGAAAAAAAAATAAAAGGAAAGGAAACACAAGAGTAGTACATTTACATCTGGAAAAAAAAAAAAAATCAAATCCCTGCTATCATGAGATGGTTGAAACATGTAGCTTTTACAAGTCAACACAAAGAATAGCAATTACACACACCCTTTCACCTCTTACTAGCTTCTTTTTATCCTACAAATTCCAACTGTCCCCTCCCTCAGGACATTATTGGATGTAATAATGCCAGCAGTCTTGAAATAGAGTATCTCTGAGGAGGCAGAGGCAAAGGGAGAGAATGTTCACAGGATTTCCATGTAGAGAAGAAAGTAAGGGCAAGGAAAAAACTTGCCCTAAAATTTTGATAGAAATCTATGGAATTTGAGAGTTTCAGATTTGGAAGGGGCCTTGAAGATAACTAATCAGACCTCCTCATTAATGCACAGACACGCATGCATGCACATATGCACATACACACGTGCATACACACACACAGCAAGGATGATCAGGAGGGGGATGTATTATCCAAGGAAATGGGTGCCTCCTTTAGGTCCATCAAATTAAAAAGAATAAGGATGGCTAAACATGCTAATTTTTCTAGGAAGAGCTTTATGTAAATTTCAGCTACTGTATCCTAGGGAAAAAAGCAATGATCCTTTATCTTATCAATACTTATCCCTCTTCTGTCCCATACAAAGCTCTCTGTTTAACCATTCCTTCAATCACAAATGTCTGATAAATAACTGGTGTGGCAGAGAGATTAGCAAGTTATAGCCTGTGGGCCAAATCCAGACTGCGGCTTGGTTTTGTGCAGCCTATGAGCTAAGAGCTGTTTTTAAATATTTTAAGAGTTGAAAAAAAATTAATCATATTTCAAAACACATGAGAACTGAATGAAATTTATATTTCATAATCTACAAATAAATTTTATTGAAACAGTCACACCCGTTCCTTTACAAATGGTATATGACTGCTTCTGAGGTACGGCCATGGAATTATATCATTGGGACAGAAACAGAATGGTCTACAAAACTTAAAATTCTTTGACAGTGGGGATTTGTAGCTCCACCAATTCCTCTACTTTGCCAACATGAAGCCTGGAACAGCCTGGCCCAGGGCCACCATGTAGGTATTGTGGAGATCAACAAACTCATGAGCATCTCTATGCTTTATTTCCCTCATTTGGAAAGTGAAGATCATATTTATTGAAACCTAACTGGATGTCAGCTGAAGTCACCCTGCCCTCTGATATTTGAATGAACTTGGTTGCATCTTGGCAAATCATGTCCACCCTGACCTTTCCAGAGCTTTATTTCCTTTTGGCTACTTTGACTTCAAAGTCCAGCTCTGCCCAAATTTTGATCTCACTCATCTCCCCTCTTTATCAGTTGGTTGTTCTGCTCTGTACCAACACAGAGTGTGCAACTCACCCAGCTCCTCTTAGAAACCATCACAGGTGGTATTTTGTATGAAGAAGGTCATATTGATGATTTGGGGCCCCAGAGAGAAGAAGATATGGCTAAACCCCAAACCATGCTAAAGGAGATGTTCAGCGCCTCTCCTTTTAGAGTCCCATGGCTGGCCACCACCGGCACTTTCCCACTGCTCACCTTCCCATTGGTTTTAGCCTTCTCTCATGCTATCCCAGGCCTCCCTCAAAACCCACTTTCTTTGGATTCTCCTCACCCTTCCCCGCTTCTCTGTGTTCTGGATCCCTTTTGTCCTAAGTATCCCATTAGAATCTTAGTTTTGGCCTTCATGCAAACTAACCCCAGTACAAGCTGGCTTTCCACAGTGATGCCTACACTGCTGTGGGCATAGACTTGATATTTTTGCTAAACAAATATCCTTACTTTGTCTCACCCTTTAGCAATCCAGAATTGTCAGAGCTTCAGACATATTTCTTCTTGCTCCAGCAATCTCTAAGTGCACATTCAGTGTCACACTGATATGAATTGTGTCACCACCTCCTCTTAGAAGATGGAAACATTAACAGTAAATATGGGGCTAGTTTGTTTTTTTTACCCTATTAATGTACACAAAATATCTATCATAGTACTTGACATATAAAAAACACCAATAAATTATATTTCCCTTCACATGACTTTCACCCAAGAAACAAATGTATAGTGTTATATGTATAACCATATATATTGCACATGTGGGTTTTGAACACACAGCTGCCTACAAGGATATTCTCCATCTGGAGTATGCATTGAGAGTGGGAAAGGGGGGCAAGTGAATTGGACTGGGGACCTCCTAGGACAAGGTATCAGATTAATTTTTCTCTACCATCTAAATGTACCAGAGGCTGAATCAAAGTCACTAGATGAAACTCCCTTAAACATTCCCACATGCCTTCTTTGCCAGAAAAGAAAAGCACTAAGACTTTGTATCTACTCCCTCTCTGCTACATAGAATATCAACTGAGAACTATTTCTTCTCATTCGTTGGGGCCACCTCTAATCCAGCCATCCTGAATCACCATCCCCACATGTCCCACCTTGTCCAGATCCCTGGGTTTCTCAAATGCTGCTGTCTTTCATAGAACTCTCTTTTGCTGCCCAAGTCTTTAACCTTGCAAATGCGAATGTGTCCATCAATACTCAGCTTTGTACCTCCCATGATTGGTATGAGAAATAGCTCCACAATTTTGCATAATTTCACTCGGTAGTTCTCAAAACATTCAAACTGGAAGTTATCAGACAGTCAAAGTAGAGGGGACCCAGAAAGTCCCCTCGGGTTCCCTTGGGTTTATTCTAGAACAGGCTTCCGGGGCATTGCTCTGAACATATCATGTTACCAGAACAAAAGGTTGCTCACACACCAGTTGCACTGAACTGGTCAAAGAAAGCCCTTCTGGGACTCTGAGCATCCTCTGGGTCCTTTCATTGCCTGAGATGCCCTGTTCACCATCCACTCCTGGGGCTTCCAGGCAGTCTCTCCCTCGGCTCAGTCCACCAGATGCAGAGTGTCTTTCAAATGAATTGGGGTTTTGTTCCTTCCAATCTGTGTTGAAATTTACAAGCCTAAAACAAAGGCTCCCACTGTACCCCGGTCTTGGCTCTGCCCAGGACACTAATTACCCAACAGCAGTAGTCCATTTCCCTGGAAGCACACGTGGGAGAAAGTGGCCAACTCTGATTAAGGAGTCCCATGGGAAGGTACCGAGAATGATCTTTTCACTTTCTTTCTACAGTTGCCTTTGTCCCTATCACCAGTGGCTCCCTGCCTCAGTGCTGCTAGACACCAAATGAGTTGCCTTATGGACACCAACCATGTTGGAGCAAGCCTCGCATGCAATTGGTACCTATCATGTGCCAAGGTTGTACAAGATCTTCTCTGTACACAAGCACTTCCCTAGGGCCTCTCCTCATGGACTGTTGACCAGATAAGTCTATGCTGAAGAGGCAGACTTAATGGATGCTGAGGAGCACCCAGAGACCTTGAACTATCCAAGCCAAAGCTGTTTCCCCAATAACTCTGCAAAGTATTATTATTTCCATTTGAAAGATGAGGGACACAAACCCCAGAGTCATAAAATAGGAAAAAGGCTAAATTGGATTATAAACTAGATCAGGTACAAAAACCACCAGGGCCCTTGCTTCCAGAATAAACTAGGAAGCAGAACTTTCCCAAATCCTAGAATTATGGCCTTATATAGCTGGAAAGGTCTGTTCTAGAGATCATCTTGCTCAGCCATGTCCCACAGTGACAGGAGACCTTGACCAAGAACATGTCGAATAGGTTGACTGCCACATAACTAGCATCCAGTTGTCTGTGAAGTGAGCACTTTTTCTTTCCTTTCTTTCTTTTCTTTTCTTTTTTAAAATTTTTTTAACCTGTGTGTGTGTGTGTGTGTGTGTGTGTGTGTGTGTATGTGTGTCCATTGCTTATCCATTGTTGCCCTGGACTTGCCAAAGACCTCTCCTCATTGACTGACAACCAGATCAGTCTATGCCAAACAGGTAGAGGAGCACCCAGAAACCGAACTACCCATCCTAATGTAGTGGGGTAGCTAGCACCTCAGTGAATACAGTCAAATACAAATACCAAATTTCCAGCTGCAGAAGGAAAATTCTCCACATTAATTTCATCTAGGGACATTCACATGATCGTATCTATTGAGAAAAAATGACCATCTTTTTACCCCCCCACAGAATAATTTCAGAGTAATCCCCAGAAGTTCTAACATATTTTATTGTCCATACAGCACGCCATAATAAGCTGCTAGCCTACATGACCCAGGCCTCCTGGAGGCAAGTGAGGTACAACCTGGGAGCTCACCTTAAGCCCCACAGTGTGGTGAGGTGGGGTCTGACATGAGAGCCCAGGTATGCAGAACACAACCTAGAGCCTGTGACTGGAGGAAAACACCCTGGAGAAAAGAACAGAACTTCAGTAAAATAAACAAGGACAGTCCTCTTCCCCAGCCCCAAAGAAATCAGGTTGAACCAGATGAAAGCCAGGCAGCGAGCCAAATCAATTCTACTTTGCCTGTGTAATGATTCCTGTCATGTTTTCATAGTGCTTTGTACCTTCAGAACAAAGTGAGAGGATTTGCTACTGGCAGGTACTTCTCCTCTGAAAGTGACAAACAATGGGGAGGTAGGTGAGGTGGCTGGGAGTGGAGAGGGACACCTATCCAAGACTAGTGGCAGCAATTAATCCCCTCTGCATCAGGTAGGAGACACTGAAGTCAAACTTTAATAAACTTTCCAAGAGAATAAAATTTGGGATAAGCACTCCTAAACAGACTTTTTTTTTTTTTTTAATCTACTAAGAAGAAGAAACGTGGAAAAAGTCTTAAATTGTAGAAGGAAACACTGAGTTGGAACATCAATTATAATGGAAAGAGTGGCAAAATTTAAATCAACTTCATCCAGTCCAGCCGTAGGACACAGAGACTTCAAGTTCACTCAGTGTCAAACTCTTAAGATTAAATTTTGATTCAAGCAATTTTAAGATATTTGCTGGAGGGCAAGGCATAGCACCTTGTGTCTCAGCTTCACCCACCTGCTAGAAAGTAAGCCCTCGCACGCCCTCATATTGCTGCGGGAATGAGGTACTAGAACGTTGCATATTGACAGCAGTGTGATCACTATTGTACTATTTTACATGTGTTATCTTATCTCAGCCTCACAACAATTCAATGAGGTAGTTACATTTATTCCAAGTACCGTGCACATACTCATAAGCATTCGCACTACACAGAAAAGGAAACAGAGGTTCATAGAGGGTGGAAGGTGTGCCCCATCACACACACACACACACAACTAGCAAACAATATGAGCCTATTTCTCACCACCGCACACTACCTGTCATTTGTATAAATGTCCACCTAGTGCCTGGAACCTGGCCAGCCCTCAGTAGCCTTCAGTTTCTGTCCTCTTGTGATAGGCTCTGCTTTGTTAAAAATCACAACCAAGGAAGCTTTCTCTGCAAAATTGGCTGTGCACAGATCAGTGGACTCGCTAGATGGCAGTTTGGACATCCCTCATTAAGCCAAGCCCCTGAAGCAGGGTAGACACAACACACTGAATGTGGGGCACCAACAAGAGCCACCAAGGTAAGTCTCCACTATGAAGTCCCAGAGTGGGCTTGCAACCGACACCTTGAAAATCAAGTTCGATCTATCCAAAGCAGTGACTTCAGGTGTTCCCAGGACAATGACATGGTCTCTGACACTCAGATTGATGTGACCTCCTAGTAGGGCCCCATCTGGTCCCTCCCACCACTCTCCCTTCCTTACAGTTTGTAGTATCTCCGCTGGTGGCAAAGACTCAGAAGGGTGTGGGTCGTGCTCTGTACCTTTTGTTCCCCTGGGTAGCCTAGGATGGTTTCAAGAGATGACTCAGACCTGGCAGCGAAGAGCAGCCCATGCATGCACAAGGCAGCTGCCGCTTCTCACAGCCACCACCACCCACAGGGGCTTGCACAATGAGCATGTTGCCCCGGGATCCAGGTGACTGCCAGCATTGTTTATCTGCCTGTGCTATACAAACCCATGGGAACCTGGCGTTCCTGCCAGCCGCCAAGGCCCTGGTTCCTGCTCTTCCTGACTTTCTTACTAAACATCACAGCAGGGCTTTACATGTTGAATTTCTAAACCCACAAAACCACAGAAATAAACCAGCGTGACAATTTTTACCTTCCCTTCCTCATCCCTTGCCAGTAGCACTCCCCATTCAGTAGGTACCATAATTGCTTTTTATATAGCAGTATTTGTTACGCACGAAGTCCATAGAACACCACTGAAGGAATGCAAAACAAGCTCTGATCCACCTCCCTAGAAACAGCCCTGGTTAATCCACCTGGTATAGGTCCTTCATCCATTTGCCTTCCGTTCATTTTTCATAAAATGGCACATACGCAGATTCACCTTTTCCTCCTCACCCAACGTGATACTGCGAACATTGGTCTTGTCTATAAATATTTTTGAAGAGACAGTGATTGCATGTAAGTTTAATATACATTTTTTTTTATTTCTTGGCAACATCTTTTTATATGTACTAAATATTTTTTTCTTTCTTTTATTAAATTATTTGCTAATACACTTGACTCGTTTTTACATTTAGAGAGGAGTGGTTTTTCTTACTTCTTGTGGCCTTATCAGTTTTATCACAAGTAATTTTTTCAGCTTGTTGATACCTTTTTAATTGGGTTTTGCTTCTAGTTCATAAGCCTCTAACTTTTGAGCATCACATCTGTGAACCACGGTGTTTTTACTTCTCCACTTCATTCATGCTTTCAAAGTTTTTCCCCATTCCTAAAGAATGAAGCATTTATCCCTTTTTCTGTCACTTTTTTATTTGTTTGTTTTGATTTCTACCTGTTACTTTTTTCCTTGTTTTATTTGATTCTTAATTCTTTTCTAATTTTAAGTGTAATTTAATAAAACTGAATTTATTATATATGTTTGTACATTTTTGGATGATATTATCACTCTTTTGAACATTATAAGTATCTTGCTATGTTATTAAATAGTCTTTAAAATTTTTATTTATTGACAGCATAATATTTTGTCATGGGAACTATGTGATATATAACAGATTCCCAGTTATTGGACCTACTTATTATAAATACGACTGAAATAAAAATATTTGTAAATAAATTTTTGTCTCCATTTCTTTCTTTCTCTTTGTTTCATTCTTTCTTTTTGTGGGTTAGATGCCACAACATGCAATTTGTTGGTCAAAGAGTTTGAACTTTTTTGAGCTTTGAACAGCAGTATTTATTAAAATACTAAGTCCCTATCAGAGTTCTGAATGGCCTGCCTCATTACACTCTTCCAAAATCAAAGGGTTTTTTAAAATCTTTGCCAATATAACAGAGGAAAAAAAAAGTGATATTCATTTTAATTTACATTTGCTTGATTACAAGTGCAGCAGAATATTTTTGCATTTAAATCTTGGCTCCATCTAGAATTTATTTTGGTGTTTCAAGTAAGAAGAGGCTCTGACTTGAATCCCCTGCAAGAGCCAGCACCACTGTTGAAAGGTCCCATTCATTACCCCATTGTATGACAACCTCCTGTTTAAGCCCTAAGCTCCTACGTGGACCGAAGTCTAAGGACTAACCACTGTCACTCATGGGTCTACTGGTTTCATATTGTAGCTTCACTCATGTTACATACAAGGTCGTCATTCTTTATTCCCATCTCCCCCACAGTCCACATACCAAAGGCTCATTTTGACAACCTTTCACCAAAAAATTGCATTAAGAATTTTAACAGAGATCTATGAAGCCCATAAACTGACTTGGGACAAATTAACATCTTCACATCACTGTGCCCTATAAAATGATGGATGAGTCTTCCATTTAAATCAGTTTTTATATCTCTTCATAAAATTTGAAAGTTTTCTCTATGAAGGTTCCACACATTTCTTTGGAGCATTACTTACGGGTATTATGTGACTTTTTTTCTTGCTAGTTTAACTTAACATTTTCCCCTATCTTATAACTATTGTATTGTTGCTTATATATGGCAAGGCTATTAATTTTAGTGTGTTTTTATGGGAATAACCCTTTAAGTTAATACTGTATGTTGAGTTTAATCAATTTTATTCCAACACCGACTGATGGTACCAAGTTGTTTTGAGCTCTAATAATGTGACTGATCAGAGAAATCCTCTGACACAAAACTGTCCTAAAATTCTCTACACAAATTCCAGTTTTGAATTTAGCCTTCATGATTTTAAATTTTGCATGCATGCATAACTATGCAGCATATTTATTTATAATTTTTATTTGTGCTACAGTGAAAGTTTAAGATGAAGATTTAGCCAGCTTTTATGAAATGGGATTTTTTCCCTTGATGTTTTTTCAGCATAGAAATAAGCTTTTCCCTAAAATTTTAAAATAACTCACCAGAAACTTATCTGGCCCTGGAATAAATTTTAGAATAAATTCTTTAACTATTTTTATATGTCTTTCATGTGCATTGATTTGTTTGGGGATTTTATTCTCCATATAATAAAATTGAAATTTCCCAACAAAACATCCATTTCATTAAAACTTCCCATTTTTACCATGGTATTTATTCTTTTTAAGTTTTAAAATGTACTCCAAATCTGTAATGATTACAGCTGCTTATTTTTCCAAATTGTTGTTTTCTCATTTTTTTTTTAAGTTTTCCAAAAAGAAAAACAGCTCTTCAGAATTTTTTACCAGTTGCACTGGCGTTTTTTTTTTTTTTTTCTATACTCTAAATCAGAATTTATGCTTCAATTACAATTTGATTTTCACTCTTTGACATATTATCCTTTAACTTGTTTTTTAAATAATTACTTCATCTGCTTATTTTTTAAAAAATAAATTATTTACTGTTATCATTTTCCCTCTAAGTACAACATTAGCTATAGTTCATGTTTTTGCCGTAAGTTTTTTCTTATGTCTAAATAAAATATGATGAAAATGTATTTGTGTTTTAGAGGGTTTGGAGATTTTATTCTTTATTTCTTAAGTGACTGGATTCCTTTGTTTAATTTTTACGATTAGTTTCAATGTTTATGGTACTGGCATTAGAGAACATGACCTGAACAGTTAGTACAATAAATTTGGACTCATTCAATATTTTCTTTGTGACAATGTCTATTAATCATTTCAGACAAATATTGGTAAATATTGGGAAAGCCATTGCACAACTTTAATGTTCACTTCTTCTCCATGTCAAATATTTGATTAATATACATCAGGCTCTAAACACAGACCCCAGATCTGTCCCTGAGCAACTATGAGGTTCTCTAACCCTCGGTTTCCTTCCCTCTGAAATGGGGATGATGGCGTTCAAGATATAATTCAGGACAAGTGCCTAGCATCGTGACTAAAACGTCACATGCACTCAGAAGGAGCATATATTATAACATAAAATTTATCAGTATAAAATTTTATCAGTATAAAATGATCTTTGCTCTCCACCTTTTGCCTTGAAATCACTTTTTAGAAAGCAATGTTGTCAGCTACTTTCTTTGAATCTGCATTTACCTATTCAATCTTGCTGAAGTTTATTTTAAATGTGTTCCTCATTAACAGAATATAACTTGCTGGTTTTAAAATACAATTCAAATGTCTTTGTAAAAGAGTTTAAATCAGTATGCTTAATGTCTAGGCTAATATGTTGTCAAATGCCAATATTTACCTTGGGTACATTTTGGCTCTAAGGCTTCTGTGCTGTATCAATTTCCTCTCATTTGCCTTTGTGGATTAGGTCTTGTTCTTTCCTTCTATTCTAAGGTTGTGGACCTCATGTTTGTTATTTTAGGAATTCTACCAGTGACTGCCTTGAAGTTTGGGGGGTGGTTTGTTTTACTGAGGGGAAATTCACATAATTAAAAATATCCATTTTAAAGTCAGTAGCAGCTCAATGGCATCTAGAACATTCATAATGCTGTGAAGTCATCAACCCTACCCCGTCAAGCTTTATTAAGAAGATGGTCATTTTATTAATCTCATTGTCTGCATTTCTTTGAGTAACATGAGGATGCATGAGGCTCATTTTCTCTTCAGTATTTCTCTAGCATATCTTTCTCTTGCATATCTCAGGTATATAGTCCATTCATAAAAATTATTAGTAATAATCCTAAATTATTAGGATTAAGGTTCTTTAAACTCTACAACCTCTTTCAAGAATTACATTATTATGAACATGCAGTTTTGCAACTTGGAAATTTGCATTTGATTTTTATAGAGTGTTACGTGTTGAATTTTGTACCCACCACCACGACCAAATTCATATGTTGAAACCCTCATCTCCAGAACTCCAGAATGTGGTTATTCCTGGAGATAGACCTTTCAAAGAGGTAGCTGAGTTGAAATGAAATCTTTGAAATGGCCCCTAATCCCACACAACTGGTTTTTTCACAAGAAGAAGACAAGCAGACACAGACACACAGAGGGAGCCATGTGAACATGTGAACAAGAGTGAGAAGAGGAGAGCCTCAGAAGAAACGTACCCTGCTGTGGTCAGAATCTCCATTTCCAGGCTTCAGGATTGTGAGCTAATAGGTCTATTATTTGAGGCACCCAGTCTGTGGTACTTGGTGATGGCCGCCCTACCCAAATGTCTTTCCACCTCCAAATCTCAACCAGACGATTCCCACTTCATCGCCACCAGTATCCCACCATGTGCAGATGCACATGCATGTGCACATACACACACACACACACACACACACACACTTCACCAAGTTCACTCCTGCCCATCAAGGGACCCTTTCCTGACCACCTCTACCCATCTATATTCCCCTTTCATTCCATCTTGCATTTGAGCTTCTGAGCCATTTGTACTACTAGACTTATATATCTGTTTCCATCACAATAATTTACTGTATATCCCAGTATCAAGCTCATAGCTTGGCACATGTTAAGTGCTGCCAATAATTTATGAAATGAAGGAAGTTCTGAATAAAGAGATTCTGATTTTGCTACCTGAGCTATAACACATTGCCTTCATTTTTAGCCCAAATGGTTTTCATTTTCACAAAATATATTTCTTTAATTTCTCTGTTTTGCCCCATAGCCTACATTTTGAAATACCTTGATAATGCTAATTATTGTAGCGATAGCCCCCAAAACCCAACTTGCAAGCAGCAAGTGCAATTTGAGAAAAGCTGAATATTTTTAATACCACTCAGACAAAAACAAAACCCACCTATCATGAAAATAAATATCCCTTATTGAAACCCCAAGCCCTAACTTTATATCCAGCCACCATGATTTGTTGAAAACTAATGAATCCAACCAGGAAGGATTAAGAGGTATTTCTACACACACACACAAGCTTAAATATTTCATGCAAAACGTATCCCACATAGCCCTCATCCTCAGATCCTGTAGATAATTAAAAGCACACCAATACACTGGGCTGCATTTGCTGCCAGTAATTTTCAGGGTAGAAAATAATTATTCCAACAATTAGACCAGGGCAGTGTGCTCCTTGTCAAAGAAGGCCAAAGATGCCTATGGATGCTTCTGCATCACCTTTTAGGAGCTTAATTAATTTGCTTGCTGATAAATCTCAAAATCACCCTGGGAACCCACCTGTTAATAAAATGATGGATGTATTTTTAATTCTGAGGGCTTCTACCCAGCCTCATTTGCATGTTAGGAGTCCTTTGCATTTCTTCCCCAGCAGCCTCCAACAGCCATTTGCATCATAATGTTATTCCTGTAAGTTCAATTACTCTTATTAGGGTCAAGGCCACATATTGCATCCTGCAGTGGACCAACATTTTTATATAGACCATTTTCTGCCTTTAAGCAACTGTCCTTCACAATGGCCTTAGATGTTTTTGTTTTTTTTTAATTCCAAACTAAAGAAGCCCTTTGCAAAACAGGAATGTAATCTATCTGACAACAATAGGGCCTCACAGCCCACACGTGGGGACCTGTCTCCCCCTTCAGGGTTCTGTCATATCGTGCCCTTCTCCCAGCTCCCTGCCTAGAATCTGCCCTCTTGTCAATCAGAATTTCTCACAGCTGTCAGGAAGGCAGACAAAAGTCTTCACTCTGGCAAGGGTCTTTTAACCCCACACACCCCAGCTCAGCAAAGCAACACACAGGCCAGGAGTGGGGCTTTCCATCAGAGGCTGGCTTCAGGCAAAAAAAGAAATGCAGTTAGCTAGTCACAGATGTGCATCTTCTGCCCAATAATGTTTGTGGAGTATAAACAAGCCTGGGCGCTGAGGAGATGGTAAATGTGGAGCAAACGAGAGGATGTGCATTCTCCTTCTTTTCTTCCGTCATTCCCCTGCTTCAGTTGCCATTTCAAAACTCGTATCACAACAATAGTAGACATGGATTCTACCCTCCAAGGAAAGAGGGCAGGGCAAATGCAGGCAAAGAGTCATATTTATGGAGTACCAACTAAGTGATCCATAGATTGCGACACCAAACTCAAATTTGACAATCCCATGAGATGGGTCTGACGATCCCCTGTTGACAACATCGACTGGAAGTGTAGAGATGTGCACAGAGTCCTCCAGAAAGGGGGAGATGGACCAGAGCCAGGGCTCTCTCTGTTTCTACCAGCACTTGTTCCTTTCTCCATCCTCCCCCAGAACTCCAGGATCAGCTGACCCCAACATGCAAAGCTACACTCGGGCAGCCCCAGAGCTCAGACCAAGGCGCCAACAGGAACAAAAGATACAAAGCTCGCTGGTGGCCTTTGTAATCACTTTTCCTGCTATAAGCAACTTCTTTTCTCTCTAGAGTTTCTCTGAAACTGATTGATTCTCTTGGAGCGGGAAACCCATGAGAAAGTCCCTTTCCTTCTCAAAATTGAGGGCTTCCAGTGGGCTCGGCAAATGTGCCAAGCCCCCTACCCACCACCCCCGAGCTCTCCATGGTGAATGGCGGCATGGGGCAGGAAGCAAGCCTGCCAAGTACTGTTCTCAGCTCAGCACTCCCCAGGCAACTCCAGCTTCCCATGTCAAGGCAGAGAGCCTCTGTGCTTTCTGAAGGGCTGGGCCTTGATGAATATGTGAGAAAAACAAACATTTGTCCCAGAGTTTAGGGGGAAAAAAGGAAGGGAAGCTTGGAGACTTCCCCCCAGGCCAGCCTGGGAAACCCCAAGGGTCTAATTGAAAGGGTTTTAAATAGTAAATATGGAATATAAACCCAGATGGTTCTTTTTCAAAGGAAGCAAACCACTCATTAAGCTCATTCCTTCCTATAGGATCACCTTAAAAACAACAACAAGAAGTAAACCTTCCCCCACTGCTATCTTGCTGCCAAATCCCATTTTGTTCATCTGGCTGTGTGGAAAAAGAGCAAAGCAAGGTAGGTGAGAGAAAGGGGATGGATTTCTGATTTGTCTTTTTGGGTGAGGCTGGTGGTAGGGACATCGTTGGCTTCCTTTGAACCCTGGGTTCAGTCTCAAAGTCTTTCCCTGAAAGAAGATCCAACGGAAAATGAGGATGGAACCCATTGAAGTCAAATGACCCAGAGAAAGTCAACAGGGCAAGTTTAGAGATGAGCTGGAAGAGAAGGGCACAATAGGAGCAGAGCTTCCTCCTTCCCCTTCTCAACCAGTTCAAGCCGCCCTGCCTCAAGTCCTCCAACAAGAAACCTGAGCAGGGCTCAAGGAAGGGCAACTGAGCAGGTGCACTTGGAATCATGGAGACCCCAACAGAGAGATGCTAACCCACCCACCTTGCTCACTCAGCTTTCATTTTACTTACTCCTGTGTAGGCGGAGGCCTTGGACACAGTTTAGACAGACCTAAGATTCTCCAAATTCCAGCACTCTTCCAAGAGGCCTTGTGATTGACAGCACTGTACCTCAGGGACCCTTATGCATCCCTTATTTCACCAAGTCTAGACATCACCTATTGTAACATGCGCTACTGTTTTAAAGGCCACTAAGAAGGAAAAAATGCTACCATTGAGACCATGACATGCCATCAATTTTTAAAAAGCAGACTGATTACAGAGATGTTAATAGGCACCAAAAAAAAAAAAAAAGAGCATCTTAGAATCAACAAAAATACATGAATAGTTGACATTTACTGGGAACATAGCCGGTGCCAGGCCTTGTGCCAAATGTTTCCCATGGATTATCTCATTCACTCCCCACAACTATAATTATCCCCATTTTTCAAATGAGGAAAGCAGGTCTTCAAGAGCTGAATTAACTTGCCCAATATCACACAGCATGACCAGGATGCACATTCAGGCCTGTATGAATCCATAGCCTAGCATTTATATTTGGGGATTCCCAAAATCTCCTGGAATGGATCTTGAATATATATGTATCCAGCCCTCTACTCCAGTAGTTTCTGATTCAGGACGTCGGAGAGCTGTTGACAGCACTGCATTTTATACAAACATGCATACAAGTCATTCTGTGGAGGTGGTCTGGGGTACATGCTTAAAGAAATTGAAGGATGTCTCCATATACAGTTTCATAAATATCAGTCCTGATTTTGGCTGCAACATGCAGAGAAATCCTGACCCCAGAGCAGGGAAAGTTTGCTTTTTTCATGCTGTGTTCTTGGACCTATCCCACGGTCCTCAGCACAGCTCAGTACCCCCACAGCAAATGATGCAGCCTCCAAAAGCTAAAGACAATACTAATTCCTTCTAATAAAACAGTAACTGGCTCTTCACTGGATGATCATGGACATTAGACAGAAGGGACATAGGCTTCAATCACAACTCTGAGTCTCTGCTCATTTGTATAATAGGGATTACTATTAATATTCCCTTTAATGGATGGTGGTAAAGATAGCATGGGATCTCAGGCTTTAAGCATTTAGCACAATGCCTGACCATTATTAAGAATTCAATAAATGTGAGTTCATTTCACTTCCTAACACTTAAACATATACAATGAAGGGTTTCTGTATCAAAGGAAAATACCTACATGCAGAAGTCAAATAATAGAAGGAAAAATGAATTCAAAAACAGAACAGATAATCTTTCAGTTAGTAGTTCCTAAGCCTTTCTAGCAACAGAGCAGTCGTTAGGGATACCGGCACTAGGTTGCTGGAATTTGCATCCTGGCCATGTGACCTTAAACTGATCTCTAATCTTGGTGAAAAACTAGGGAAGACTTTGAAATAAGCTAAAAAGATAACAACTGAGTGTTCTGGCTACTATACCCTATGTGTTACTTACCTTGCATTCACCTAAAATTATTTTTCAGTTTTCGATGTTACAGAAAATGCAAGTAAGTAGTAATGCAAGTGGTTCTTGTCAATGGAAATGCAGATGTACCCTGTGGAGAGACAATTTGTCATTGCCCTGTGGATTCTTGATTGCCTGTGCATGCTCTGGTCTTTGAATTTTCCTTTGAATAGGTTATAGCATCTTAGTTACTAGTTCCCTCATTAATTAAGGAGCTAAATGAAATCACAGAACTATGTTTATTTCATATTAGTATGAGTCATGATGTTACTTTTTGAAAACATTTAATGTTAGACAGTAGCCTGTGTTTTCTCATCTTGTGTTAGTTTCTCTGACAAATACCTGATAAGAACAACTTAGAAGAGGAAAAGTTTATGTGGTGCTCACAGTTTCAGAGGTTCACTCCCTGGACTGCTGACCTCATTGCTCTGGGCTGGAGATGAGGCGGAACAGTATGACAGAAGGGTGTGGCAGAGAAAAGCTGCTCAGCTTATAACAGGCAGGAAGCAGAGGAGAGTTGGAGGAGCCGGGGACAAACTATAATCCCCAAGGCACGCCTCCAGTGACCTACTTCCTCCAGGCACACCCCACCTGTCTACAGTTACTGGGTGCAGTAATCCATTCAAATTATTAGTCTATCAAATAGATTAATCTACCCATTAGGTTCCAGCCCTCATCATCTAGTCATTTCACCTCTGAACACTCCTCCATTGCCTAACATAAGCTTCTTTGTCTTTTTTTCAACATAAGCTTTCTGGTGGGGCCATCTCATGTCCAAACCATAACACATCTGCATGATGAAGACAATAAAAATGTTCATGTCATAAAGGGTTGTGAGGATAAATGAAATAGCCATGTAAGACCCTGGCACCGAGTCTGGTACATCATAGGTACTCAACAAGCTTTGCTGAACATGTCAATTAAGCTGTCAAATTGAGTAATGATTAATGAAGAGAGTGTGCTCCAATATTTTTTTCTTAAACAGGTAATGCTCATTCTTCACTTGTGAGCACTCACAGATCAAGTATATAAACAAACAGCAAATGCATATTCATTTTTTAAATTTGGTGAGATACAATTATGACTCATTTCTCATTTTCTTGACTGTTGTCAAGACAGCTTTCCCCAAGACAGGAAGAACATGACGGAGAGAGTTAAACAGGCAGAAATGAAGGGAGGCAGGACTGAGTTGTATTTTAGAAATACATCCCAATATCATAGGAGAGGCACCATGTACACAGACTCTTTAAGGACGTCCTGAGCTGGAGAGGTGACAGTAGGGGGATGATAGCTCAGACAGAGGGACAGTCCAGTCAAAAGACAAAGAAAGGGGAAAACACTATCGATGGAGGAAAGAGCAGGGCATCTATTTGGCTTGACATGATGGGAAAGAATGGCTCAGAGCTAGAAAGGCAGCTCAGGGGCATATGACAACCAGCCCTTCGAGCCCTGTGACCTCTCCAAGGTTGGTCATAAAGATGGAGGAAATCTAAGACCAGAGAAATTCAAGGATCTAAAACAATGATTTTTTTTTGTAATCACTAAAGCTGGGTTTTCAAAATCCTGTACTTTTCCCACCTATGTAGTATTGTAAGGACCTAAGAAACATAATCAGAAAAGACAACTGAAAACCTTAACAAAAAACAAATTCCTAAGATACATCTGAGTGCTATACTAAGTGTCTCTTATTTATAGGGGAAACAAATATTTGTTCTCTGGTGGGTCATAGATGCCTAAGCCTCTTTCCAGTTGTTGCTTCGCATGGACTCTGTTAACGAATAAGAGTTCAGGGAAGTATTTGACTGTTTCCTATCCAACTGTCATTTTCCCAAAGCTGTTCTTTGCCAGGGAAGCAGCAAACACTCACCTTTTCCCACCAACTCTGTCTTCCCCAGACCGAACTAGATATACATTACTGGACAGCATGAGGGCTGGTACAGAGGAGACATTCTTAAGGCAAATTTGACCTTCAGTCGTCCAGAGCCCTGAAGGGATTATAGTTAGGAGGATCCTTGCAAGAGATTAAGAGGGTTTCCTTGTTTAATCATTTCATTCCTTTGTCCTTAATGAACATTTCCCCAGCAAGGAGAAAATGGCCAGGAGATACCTACACGTTCCGTTCAAGGGATTGCCCATATCTGGGCAGAGCTGCATGCGAGAAGCAGGTAAAGTGATCTGACCTGCATCACAGAAATTCAGAGTGTTCACACCAGCTGAAATATAAGTACAAATAAAGGCTGCTTTCCACCTACTTTCTGCATATTTCTCGTTACCAAATGCAAGAGGTCAAGCTTTAGACTGCCAGACTGAAAATGTTGACAGGAACACGGGCTCCAAGAATCAACCCTATTCATTCATCATTCCTACAACTTTCCAAAATGGCACCCGGTATCCCAAGAGTAGAAGTTGGGTCTCTTCCCTTCCCCAGCTACTCCCCATCCTGAGAACAAACTGGAAATGAAGGTCAATCCTTCAACATGTTTCCTAGGAACACCAGCTTATATTTGGACCTTAATTATATGTTATATCCAAAGCTAAGGCCTTACTATACCATGGATCATGTAAGAAAAGAACCCAGTTTTGACCATAAGGGCAGTATCACATAAAATTCTAATAATAGCTCTGAAAGCAAGGTTGAAAAGCGAAAGGAAGGAGGCTTATAGAAATCTCTTGATATTCCAGGCAGTTGCATTTTATAACAACATCCACGTGGGTTGTCCAGAATAGTCTTCTTTAAAATTGTCAATCTATATATCCTGTGGGTGGGAAATAATAATTTATAGTATTTTATAAGCTATTGTTTCCCTTAGTTTTATGTACATGTGTGAATTGAATAGGTCTTTCTACATCAGCGAATATATAAGGACATCATTTTCAAGGATTCTATACTATTCCATTTAGATGATGAGCTATTTTATTTATTTGTTTATTTATTTATTTATTTATTTATTTATTATCTACTGAGAGAAACAGGATGTTTCTAGTGAAGCAGTGTTATAAACATCCTGGGACCAACATCCTTGGGCATAATACTTCACTTGCTTCCTAATTATTTTTCTAGGGAAAGTATTCCCTATAAGTGGAATTGCTCTATGATGTATTCACACTTTTTTAAGGATGTTAAGCCACATTGCCCAAAATCCCATGTAAAGACTAGATTAATTTACCCTCCCCACAGCAATTTAAGAAAATACCCATTCCCCACACTCTCACCACTCTGGGCATTGTAAAACTTTTTTATCTTTGCTTGCACATTTTAAATAAAGCACAGGCTTGTTCTGCTGCTTCTTGACCTCCAATGTGCCTGGACAGATACTCCACCCAAGGGAGCGGACAAGCAGGCATAGCCAGGGACTCTTGAGTACAAGGAGCTCCTTTCCCTGGCTTTTCTATTCCCAGGCAGAAAATGAAAAGGCCCCAGGGAACAATCTATTTCTGTGTCAAGCAGAGGTTGGAGAAACTCGAGGGAAAGAAGGGGCCAAGGGCATTTGTGATGCGCACCTCTGTCACACTCCCAGGTGGAAAGCATTTCACTCCCCCCCTCCTTTCTCCATGCCAAACAACATCTGCTGGTGAAAGCCACTCAGGGAAGAAAAGGGAAAAGCAAACACAAGGATGAGAAGGGAACAGCTTGGTCCTGCAGGTTAGAAGGGCAGTCTGTTCCCACCGGGACCCCCTTTCAGCTGCAAACTGCTGTATTTGACATTTCAATGCAATCCGGGGGAGGGAACCAGGAGGGAGAGAAGAGCAAAGAGATGCCTGGTCCCCAGACCTGAATAAGGCCAGGGAGACAAAAAAATCCCCATCTCTTTCATTCGGCCACTTGTTCTTTCTCCCTTCTTTGCCTCACCAGAATGTGACATTCAGAAGCAAAAAGGGTTTTCTCTCACTCTTTCTTTTCCTTTTCCTTTTTTTTCTTTGACATTTAAAAACAATGTACACTTGGATGCATTGAAAGTTGGGGAGGGGTGGGGGAGGAGATTGTCTCTGGAAGAATTGAACCTCAGGAAAGCTGCTTTCATCTTCCTTGTGACGTGTCCTGGCTGCCGAATTCCTTTTCATCGCTTTGGAGAGGAAAAGTGAAAAGACTTGGATTTTGAAAACAAAAACGTGAAGTCTACCCTATCCAGTGAGTTCGCTCTATGCTGGGGGAGGGAGCTGCTTGTTTCTTGGGAAGGATCTTAGTGTTCTCAGGAAGATAACCTCAGAGAACAATGGCAAGGATGCTTTGGATGGGGGTTAGGGTGAAGGTAGGGTTCAAGCAAGGCTTTTCTTTCCCCACCCATCCCTGAGTCTGAATCCGCTTTAAAGAGAGGAGGGCCTAAGGGCCAAGAATACACCAGGAGTCTGCATCCACCCACTCCCTCCAGATCTGCCTCCTATATACACCACTAAGTGGGGGACAGAATGCACTCTACAATCAGGCTTCTCTTTGCTGATACTCCCTCCCTCTGCCCAGTTTGCAGATAAGAACACTGAGGTCCAGACTGAGGTCCAGGATGATTAAATATGAAACTTAGAGTCTCCAAGTTGGGTAGGCAGGGTTCAGGACCCAAGTCTTTTTTCCTCCAGTGCAAGGAGCACCCTATCTCATCCCATCCAATGGCGGGGTCCCCTCCCGACCCCGTTATAAGAGATGGAGCCACATCTCCTCAGGGAAGTCACATAGCCACACAGCAGCAGCAGCTGTCTCCACCCCAGCAGAACAGAAATAGCTGGGAAATCAAGTGATGTGTCCCCTGGGGGAAGGCAGGAGCGGGGAATATCAATAATACTGGGGCAGGAAATGGACAGGCTTGAAACTGAGGAGAAAGGACAATATTTTCACTCTGAATTCAAGAAGTTCAGGTGGCCACCCTGGAGAGGCGAGGTTTCCTGACCTGTCACCCCGAACCCTGAAGACACCAGGGAGGAATGATTGTTTTCATAGCCTGGAGGGGAACTGAAGGAGTCCAGTCCATTAGGGACCAGGCCCAGAGCTAAGCCGAGCAGACGCCATGGCTTCTGCCTGGCACCCCCAGACCCACAGTGGCAATGCTCACTGGGCCACGCTGCACTTGACTCTTGAGGACAGCACCAGGCTGGGGCCAAGGGCATGGAAGAACAACAGTCTCCAGTTAGATTAAGGGAACAGGAGGCCTTTACATGTACATTTTAAAAGATGTGAACTCATTCTGTACTCGAGCTGGTGAAGTGAGACATAATGGATTACACAAATTCATGTCTAGGCCCTTGTCGCAGTCTTTTAAATCCCTTTAGTCTCCATGTATGACCAGAGAGGACTAGACTGGATTTTTTCTAAAATCCTTTTCCTACACTAGAAAATATTATGTAATGGAATGGGCCATTTTTTTCAAATAAACTTTTAATTATAGAATGGTTTTGGACTTCCAGAAAAATTACAATGACACTACAGAGAGTTCCCGTATACCAAACCTAGAGACCCTGTGTTCTTTATTATGTTATTCTTTAGGATGGTACATTTTACAGCGAATGCATATATTTCAATTCATAGTTAATAACCGACGTCCATACTTTGTTCAGATTGCCTTAGCTTTTTATTGAATGTCCTTTTTCTGTTCCAGGATCCCATCCAGGATACCAAATTATATTCAGATGTCATGTCTCCTTAGACTCATCTTGGTTCTGCTTCCCAGATTTTCCTGGTTTTTGATGACTTTGATAAATTTGGAGGGGACTATTCAGATACTATGTAGACAATCCCTCCACAGAGATTAGTCTGATATTTTTTCTTATGATTAGATTGGGATTATGAGTTTGGGAGAAGAACCACAAAGATAAAGTACTATTCTTATCACGATGTATCAAGATCACATACTTAGCATGACGTATCAGTGCTTCTGTACGTCTTGATCACCTGGCTGAGGTAGTATTGTTTAGGTTTCTTCACTGTGAAGTTACTCTCTACCCCCCCCCCCACCATCCCCTTTCCATACTGTACTTTTGGAAGAAAATGACTATGCACAGCCCACACTTAAGGGTACAGGAATTATTTTCCATCTCCTATGTGAAGTGTCTACATAAATTATTTGGAATTCTACATGGGGGAAGTTTAGAAGAAACCATTTTTTAAATCAAGGCTGAAATTACTCATTTGGCATTTGCATTTTTAAGAAATAGGTGGTATGGTATCTCAGGAGTTTCCTCAATTGTGTTCCACAATGCTCTAGGACTCCAGAAAGGAATTATAAGGGTTTCAGGATGTTAAATTAAATTTGGCCTGAGAACACCCCCATACAGGGGTCCTTATGAAATGAACTATAAACTAATTTAGTGTATAACTGATGTAAAAGCTTAATTCAGGATATTTTTGTACCTAATAGCTGAGTCAATCACCAAAGCATCAGTTAATCACAGGTAGCCAATTGTTCAAACCATAATCAAATAAGACAAATGCCAGTGCATGACCAATCAGTTGTCTCTGAACCTCACTTCCATTTCCTGTCCAGCACTTCCGTTTCCTGCCTGGAAGTTCCATTTCCTGCCTGGCATTTTCTCTTTCTGTCCATAAACACTGCATGACAGTTTTGCAGACTAAAGTTCTTTGAACCTGTTCTGGTTCTGAAGCTTACCCAATTCTGGAATCATGAATAAAAATCAATTGTGATCTAAAATAAATTTGTTGTAATTTTGTCTTTTAACAAAGGGAAGGGAGGCAGTAAGCCAGGCTCCAATCTCTAGTATCCTATCACTCAGGGCCACCCAGTATTTTCAGTTTCTATTTTGAGTATCCATATACAATAAATTTGGAGGAAAAGTAATTTTGCTTATTAAAAAAAAAAAAAAAGGCTTGGAACACTCTAAAAGAGGTGGGTTACCTTGGTTGGCTATGAATGTCTATCACAATTTACTACCCTCTGACAACCTTATTACAAGATTACAAATTACTCAGGCCCTATTTTAAAAGAGAGAATTTAAAATGTTCTGTAGGAAAATTGGGAGGGGTGGTTCTGATGTTGCAGAAAATACTGGGTCATAGAGAAAATCATGTTCAGGTATGAAACCTGCAAATCTAGATCAACTAGTATAGGTGATGTGAATAGGAAGAGCTGGCCCTCTCTGTAGTCCTCAGACTGGGTCATCCATTTCCTATTGAAACAGGTGACATGAATGGCCTAAAGATCTAACTTTACAAAAGGTTGAAACTTCACCTTTCTTCTTTACTCAAACATCCCCATGCAACTGAGGTGTGTGTTTGAGTTGCTTTGAGTCACCAGGCAAAAATAATCCCTCCAAATTACTATTCAACATAATTTTCAAAAGTGCTGGGTTTGAGAGGAGGCAGCTGAGGAAGCCAGCAAAGTGCCTTCCTGAGAGTTATCTCTTCTGTCACTTTCTAAAGGAAGAACAGATGCTGCCATAATGGCAGCTGGTTGGGTCCCAATTTTCCTGTCCACAGAGAAAAGACCGTTTCATATTGACACTTTTTAATAGTTGGTTTGGGGAGCAATTAGCCAAATACACTAGAACCCATCAGACCCTAAGGGAGATAGTCAGCATGGCTTACTGGGCAGGGCTTTGCTTGATGGCCAGATTGAAGTCAGCGGCAACACTTGAGCAGGTGACTTTTACTTCTGCGCTCCAGTCTCCATGTGTGTATAATGACAATAATAATACCCACTCCCCACAGCTGCTGGAGGAGCTATGAGATGTTAAACATAGTGTCTGGCCCAAGTATATGAGAGATATTAATATGTTCAAAGGTTGGGAAAGTTTGGTTTTGCCAGGGTGGTGGAATGTGCAGTGCTAGTGATTAAACCCAGGACCTCACAGAGAGATAGGAAAGCACTCTGCCACCCAGCCAGCCCAGTACAAGTTATTTCTAAGTACATGATCTACAGAACCTGTTCCTCCTCCCTAATAAAAATTCTGAGGCACCATTCACAAAGAAGGCAGCTGGTACTACTTCCATTCAATGAAAAGTGGATCATGGAGCAATTTTCCTCCTTTGGGTCTGCTTTCCAAGGAAACAAGTGACCTAGGGAACAAGAAAGTGGGAGAACATAACAGGAAGAGGTTGCATAATTAAAGCAAACCCTTACCTAGAAGTCAGAGTGTATCTAGATGATGGTTCTAAGCCCTTTCCATCCATAACTCTTAGTCTTGTCAATAACTCTAAGCAATAGAGACTAGTATTATTATGCATTTTCACAATTGGGAAACTGGTCATCATTACAATTAAGCAACTTACCTTTCCCAAGTGATTGGCAGTTCCAACCAGTTCTAACCCAGGGGTCTGACTGCAGAGCCCATTCTCATAACCCCTACTTCTTTTAGAGCACACGGAAGTTTATCTTCCTGGGCACACGGTAATGCTCCTTTGGTACAGAGAGCTGTGTGTACCCAGGCCAGATTTATAAGTAACAGGACAAGAGTCAAGCTGGTTTGAGCAGAAAAGGAATTTAAGTGTCTGAAGTCAAAAGTATTTTTTAAATGCAGCAAATACATAAAATATCTGGGAAGGGAAGGAGCTGTTCTAGATCTAAAGAGACTCACAGATATGAGTGGGGGTTGTCAAAATTTGAGTAAAAACTAGATATTTAATGATATTGTGGAATTGTTCAATTTCTGACAGGGACAGTGGAGTTCTGAAGATGGAGAGCTTCCCTATTCTTACAGGGCTAAAGGTTCATGATGTGGGCAACTTAGTTTCACAACTTCAGCAAATGAGAATGAGATTGCATGAGAATGAGAGGGAGAAAGAGAGGAGAGAGGATGCTCACACATACGAAAAGGTGTTCACAAATTGTCAAATACTGATAAAGTTATAGAGATGTTCATTGTAGTCTTCTTTCAATTTCATTGTAGCTTGGAAATTTTTCAAATGAAAATTAAATGTTGGAGGAAAAAAAACTCTCTATATTGATCAAAGATCAATACTCCCAGTCCTGATGTGGAACAGTAGAGAACAGGTTATCACATCCAGTGCTGCCCAGCTTCTGCCACCAGCCCCACCAGCACTGACCACTTGTCATTGCCACCAGTACCCGTGAGGGCTTCTCGTAAGCCTTCCCAGGACCAGTTCAGACTCCGAGGCAGGTGTGTCCAATAGGCATCTGCTCCTTGAGTACAAAGGGAAGCCCAGAAGGAGTATCAGTCATTTCAGCTTCTACAAAGGCAGGCCCCGTGGGGTAGACCATTCCCAGAGAAAAAGCCTGAGATTCAGGGCGACCGGATACCGCAGACACCTGCCGCCAGAGGTAATCTGTGGGTCTCCCTTGTGTCCACTCCCTGGATTTCAGAGTCTCATGTCTCTCCTACTGCTGTCCTTAGTAATTTTGATAGTTACTCTTCCTATGAACTCTTTGGTTCTTTTTCTCTTCTCTTTGTTCCTTTATCATTTTCTTTGCTTCTGCCTTTCATTGTTGGCCACCTCCAATTCTTTACTCACTTGTTTATTTATTGGTAAATGGGTCAGCTGTCAATAACAAACGAATGACTGAATTTGTAAGGTGCATGTGCAGAGCTTGGCTGCTCACTGCCCACCTGCTGCCCAACATGGGGCCTCACACACCTTCCTCCTAGTCTGGATTCAGCCAGTCTTTTCCATCACTTAACCTGAAATTGAGTCCACATCTCCAAACCCTCTGAGTGTCACTTTCCTCCTCTATAATGGAACCGATTTTGAGCATTATTATCTTTTTCTTACCACCACCTACAAAGACTAATTTAATCTTCACTTTAAAGGTGAGAAAGAAGAGGTGAGGGTCTTACTCAGGCCACAGGATTAGCACACAGGCATGTGGAGACCCAGGCTGACCTGACTGCAGTTGCAATCCAGTTGCCCGTGGCCCAAGAAAGATTTCGGGAAACAACAGCAGTGCAAGAGCCCAGGGCAGGGTCCAGCAGGTCACCTGGAGATGCACAGTTATGTGGGCTCCCTTCCTCTCTACCACTTTCTCCACAGTCTTCTGTAAACTGCTCCACAAACCCAGGTGGATAGACTTAAACCCATGGGTGTGATGTCAGAAATCTTTCAGCTGATGGGGAAGCTCCACTCACCCAGAGAATGCCTCTCAGGTGTTTTTATCAACTTAATGGGTTTTCTAAAACTTAGCACCATTCCTGACTAAAGAGTAGGATATTGATGCCATTTCTTTCCTTTTTGTGCATGGGCTTTATTTTTCCTTTTGGTCTATTGACATTTGTATTTGCAAACTGAAAATCATTCCTAATGTTCCTAATAGTCAGTTTCATGTTACTACAATGAAGTACCTGGGGCAAGTAATATTATAAGTAAAAAAAAAAAGGTTTATTTCACTCACAGTTTTAAAGGTTCAATGGCATGGAGATGGGTCAACAGGGATGGCTGAGTATCTACTCAGTCGGTGCCCAGAGATTATTCACCATTTCCTCATTAGGCACAGTGTTTTCCAGAATATGCTATATTGCTTTCAGCATTTTTTTTCCTTTGCAAAATGGGTCCCTCTTTTCTCTTTTGCCTTCCTCCCTTCTGGTTACCCTCCAGATCTATCAAAGAGCCTTCTTTAAACCAATCTGACTACGGCAACCCACACTACCTGTGTTCCCTACTGTGCTCTCTGAGCCACATCCATGGGCTTCCCATTAAAAAGCCAATGTGGTTTTATGTGGTCTGCAATTTGCTCTCCTCTTCTCCCTCTGAAGTCCTATGTCTGGTGGTAGTCAAATCTCAATCCCTAAAAATTGTACTGTGCCAGAACTGGAGCAGATGTTCCTAAAATGGTTCATTGAGTGGGTCTTCTTCACTCCACTGCTATTAGCTGAGAACCCTGGGCAAGGCATGGATCATCCTTGCTATTGAGTGACTCCTGCATGTACAAAAGAGAAGAAAATGCCTGGCCCTCGTGCCCCAGAATTCATGTGCTGAAACCTTTCCTCCCAGTGTGATGCTATATGGAGGTGGAGCCCTTGGAGCATGATCAGGCCATGGGAATGGAGCCCTGGGTGTGGGGCCAGTGACCCTGCACATCTGCCCTGCCCCTCCCACCATGTGAGGGCACACTGAGGAAGCTCCTTCTATGAACCAGAAAGTGGCCTCCACCAGACACCAAATCTGCCAGTGCCTGAAGCATGGGCTTCCCAGTCTCCAGAATGTGAGAAATAAATCTCTGTTGTTTAGAAGCCACCCAGCCTATGGTATTTTGTTATGGGAGCCCAAGCTAACAATTGTCCCATTTTTAAATGGGAGCTGATAATGGCTCCTCCCTCGGAGTTGAAGTGAGCGGAAACAAGGAATACCCGTCAGATACTTCCCAGCCTGGACCAACCCAGCCAACAGAATTTAGCAGCTATCATTAGTTAATCTTGTGTCTAGTGGGCTCTAAACAGCTCCTGTGAGTTATGAAACAAGGTATTTAAATGCTCCAGCAGTGAACACTGAAGGGTGGGAATGTGAAGAGGTGTCTGAGCATTGCTCAGTGCCCTGCTGAGCTCTGGGCAGCACCTGGAGAACATCCTCAACTGCCAGGAAGCAAAGCAAGGCTGGTTCCCACAGGTCCTTTGCTGGGTCACAATTAACAGTTTATGCTTCCTTTTTAAAAAATTATTCTTTTTAGTTATACATGACAGTAGAGTGTATTTTGACATATCACATATACTTGGAGTAGAACTTCCCATTCTTGTGGTTGTACACAGTGTGGAGTTACACTGGTTGTGAATTCGATATGAACATAGGAAAGTTATGGCCAATTCATTCTATCATCTTTTCTATTGCCATTCCCCTCCTTCTTTGTCTAGTCCTGTGAACTTCTATTCCCCACCCCACATTGTGTGTTAGCATCCACACAGAGAGAACATTTGGCCTTTGGTTTTTGGAGATTGGTTTATTTCACTTAGCGCAATAGTCTCCAGCTCCATCTATTTACTGGAAAATGCCATAATTTCATTCTTCTTTAAGGCTAAGTAATGTTCCATTGTATATATATACCATAATTTATTTATCCATTCATTGTTGAGCTGCCATAAACATGGATGTGGCTGTGTCACTATAGTATGCTGATCTTATGTTCTTTGGGTATAAACCTAGGAGAGGGATAACTGGGTCAAATGGTGGTTCCATTCCAAGTTTTCTGAGGAATCTCTGTACTCCTTTCCAGAGTGGCTGTACCCATTTGCAGTCCCACCAGCAATGGATGAGTGAACCTTTTTCCCCACATCCTCGTCAACACTTAGAGTTTGATGCTGCTTTAACCATTCCTGCTCCTCAAAGGCAGCAGTAGACAAGCAGTGTCCTCAGCTGGTTTGGCTGAGACCCTTTGCTTCCCTGGCTGGAGCTGTAAGAACTGTCCACCTGGAGACAGGGCCAGGAGCTGCAAAGGGCATAGGGACCTGAAGAGCAAAACCCCAGAAGTTGGTAGCAAAGGAAGTGCGGAAGGGGAAGCAGATGGACAGAGATAGGGTCAATGGCAGGCTCAGGTTTTTCCTTAGCTCAGTATGTCATGAGGTGAGGAAATGCTCACCTGTTCCAGAAGCTTCTTTAATTATAGATTGAAATAAAAAACAGAGAAGAAAATGTCTGGCCCTGGTGACCCCAGAAATCAGAAAAAGAGCTCATCTTTATCAACACTTTTGGAGCTGCTCTGCTGTCATTTCCTAATAACAGAGGTCAACTCCCCACTATTTCTGTCACTCCTTTAGGTCAAAGCATTGCTCCCACCAAGCCTTCTTAATAGGCTAATCTGCCACCTGGGATAACATGACACAATGACACAATGACCCTCCCATAGCTACCCTTTGAAATGGTATTTGGAATGAATGTAAGGAAGCTTCCTTTTGAAGAGAGTAGCGATAGGTAGGAAGAAGCAGTGGTGGGTTCAGAAGATCCCAGGAAACAGACTAGCCTGGGGGTCAGCCGTCTCCACCCTGGTCCCAAGTCAACAGCCTCGCCAGGAAGTGTTCACGAAATGTGTGTTTGGGGAAGCCCAAGGTATTCAACACTAAGGACGGGAATAAGACCCAAATGAAACCCATCTAGCAAACCTCCCCAGTTGGCATACATGCATGCCTGGACATGCCCAGCCACCGGCCGCCATCGCCCCTGTGGAACTGACATGGTCAGATGTCACACTAGCGGAAGACTTTAATTGAAACTGGGTTAAATTAATTACATCATTTTGCTGTCCAAGCTTAATTCCCCTGAAGTTACATCATGAAACTCGGGCATTACAAAGGATTAGGGACCAAAGGAAGGTAGAGATGAATAAGGTTTCCATATGCCCATGACTCATGGGCCAAATGTGGACCCGCATGACTCACCGCCGCTATCAGCAACAATCCCATGTGGCTGCCACACGTGCACGGATGTCTGGCCTCCTGCTGCTGAGAACATCCAGAGGCCCCTGGCTTAGTCAGAGGTGAGGGAAGCCACAGTCAAGACTCAGCATTTCAGACAGGGCCTCTCGAGTTCTGGACTTATTCTGGAAGACATCAAGACTACTTTAATCAGGATCTCCTCCAAAAGTGGTGTCACCCAGGGTACTTGCAGGTGCCATGTGGAAAACAAAGGGTTGTGTGGGCCAAAGTATTGAAGGATATGTGGGTTTAAGAAACAGGTTCCTGCACTGGAGCCCTCAGCCCACGGATGTGCACCGCCAGGTATAAGGAGGCCAGCCCTCACTAAGCTCCATCACTAAGCTTCCCAGAACACCTGTGAAAGGTGTTCCCCATCTTCCTCACTGTGCATCTGGACCTGCAGCAGGTGCATGTGCTAGGCCAAGCTAGATCACATGCCTCTTCCTATGTTATGGATTCAATTGTATTCCCCCAAAATTCACATGTTGAAGCTCTGGCTCCCAACATGACTATATTTGGAGGGAGGGCTTAGAGAAGTAATTAAGATTAAATGTGGACATAAGAGAGTGAGGGCTATTCAATATTACTGTGTCCTCATAAAATGAGGAAAGACACCAATAATGCATGTACACAGAGAAAAGAAAATGTGAGAAGGTGCCATCTGCAAGCCTGGGAGAGAGGCTCCTCCAGGGGCAAACAATTCTGATACTTGGCTCTTGGTCTCCCAACACTCAGAATGACAAGAAAATAAATTTCCATTGTTTAAACCACCTAGTCTGTGGTATTTTGTTATGGCAGCTCGGGTAAACTGATACACTCTGAATGCAAGGGAGCCTGGGAAATACTCTGTAGCATTCCTCTTTCTTGGAGGAGCCAATCACAGACTTCACCACTCCACATTATCTAAACAGCAGGCTCTCCTCTGAGTTTGAAAAGGAAGTAGGTTTTTTTGTTGTTGTTACAAAGGAAAGAGGGGATGCTGCTAGAATTTAGCAGGTGGGACCGGTATTGCTAAATATCCCATAATATATGCCCTATCTCAGGTCACAAATCATTTTTACACAAAAAATGTTCTGTCCACTGGAAACACGAGACTAGAATGTGGGTTTCACAGACAGAGATTGTCTTTTCTCCTCTCCAACTCCAGTCCGGAGTCCTAGCCCAGAGGAGACACTCCATGGAGCTGTGTTGGATACTCATACAAGAAATGAGGGGTTGTAAGAAGGAGAGAAAGAATGGATGGATGACCAGAAGAAGAATGGAAACATAGCTCAGAACCAGAAGTAACTAACCCTCTGAACCCTAACAGGACACAAAACCATATTTTTCTATTTCTTAGCCCTGAAAGTTGAGGCCTAAAACATAAAGGGAATGGAAACCGAGGTACACTGAAGCAAGTGCATGACTAATTGGTTGGTTGGTTAGTTAACAAGTGGCTCTGTGGGGGGTGGAGTCAAGCAGGAGAGAGGGCCAGGGTTAGCCATGGGAGTCCATCAGTCACTCTGTGAGTGAGCAAGGAGGTAAGAAGGTCAAAGGAGTCCTGGGGTCATGAATGTGACGACCCAAACATTCTTTTAGATCTATCCCTCACCACATCGAAAACACTTGAATGATATCAAAGTCCCTACTACCAAAGTCACTCTTTTAGGCCAAAGCCTTGCCCCCACCAAGCCCTCTTATTGGTTAATATGACCCTGAAGATATGGTGCAGGAAGCAGACTCCACCGGTCCTGGGTTAATTGCTGAGTCAGGAAATGTTGATCAAGTATGGGTTCCCTGAGCACGTCCAACACCAAGGACGTGAATAAAACCCAGATGAAATCAGTCTAGCACTCTCCCCACACCACTGGCACACACACACTCCTGGACGAGCCTCACCACCCACCGCCATCACCCCTGTGAAACTGGCACCATCAGGTGTCACGCTAGGTGTGTTCTGAAAGTTCCCTGGACCTGCCCCACATCCCTCCCACCCTAATCTCACCACCTCCCACCTGGGCCACAACCCCTGAGTCTCCCAGGGTGAAGACCCTGGCCCCCCTCAGCACCCCGACGCCACACCTCCAACTCTCCAAGCCTGTTGAAGCTTCCTGTTTCCGGCCGTGTTCCTCATGCAGACACATCCACGGAGCAATGAATGTACCAGCAGAAATAGGAAGTCAGCACCAGAGAATCCCCAGGAGTCTGACCAGTCACCTCCATGCTTCCTGGAAGCCACAACGTAAAAGAAGTCAGGTGGCTTTTGTCCATTTCATTGATGGAGAAAAAGAAAACCACAAACTCCTGAAGGCAGGCAGTTTTTTCTTAAGAAACACCTGCTGTGTGATTTCACAGAGGGCGGCAAGAGACACTAGCGACCAGGTCCTCAGCAGGACCACTCACCTCCAGTGCAGTGGCAGAGTTTATATGATGGTATCCACCCTCTGAGCCAAGAGGATAAAACTAAAATGCAGTTTAGAGATGGTCTCCTTCCCAACAGAGTCACTTTTCTTAAGCCTGCACTTCTCATGTTGCCACGGCTGGGGACTTGGTGCCTCTTTCTTCCCTACACCTACCTACGTGGCCATCTCTAGCCTGGCTCTATATGGGAACTCCTCCCAGCACCCCCTGGCAGGCCCTCCAGCTCCACCTTACAGAGCCGGTGAGGCTCCCAACCTCTCGACTGGTGTCTAAACTAGAATGCTCACCTCCTCCTGATGGACCCAAGTCTTGTGTACCCTGCAAGGCGAGAGGCAGGATGGGAAGAAGGAGGAGAGCTACGTGGAGAAGAAAGGAGAACAAAACAGAAGAAGAAAGGAGGCAACAGAAGAAAGGAGACCCTGATGCTCTGGCCCTGGGGCAGGTTCACACTGGAGCCTGGCCCACCACTCCGGCCCTGGGGCAGGTTCACACTGGAGCCTGGCCCTCCACTCCGGCCCTGGGGCAAGTTCACACTGGAGCCTGGCCCACCACTCCAGCCCTAGGGCAGGTTCACACTGGAGCCTGGCCCACCACTCCGGCCCTAGGGCAGGTTCACACTGGAGCCTGGCCCACCACTCCGGCCCTGGGGCAGGTTCACACTGGAGCCTGGCCCACCACTCCAGCCCTGGGGCAGGTTCACACTGGAGCCTGGCCCACCACTCCAGCCCTGGGGCAGGTTCACACTGAAGGCTGCTCTAGACCTTCCCACTTCCATCCCAGGTCTGGCTCTGCCTTCCCTGTCCCTGTAGTGCCACTGCTCTGTAAGCCAGCACCAAGTTCCTCCCTCCACAGCCCCTCTGGCACCTAAGGCTCTGGCAAAGCCAAGAACTTGACGTTCCTCCAAACACACTGAGGCAGTCTACCCAAGATCCATTCTCCTCTTCTTCTTTAATAACAGATCCTGAGACCTATTCAGGGCTGCAATTTGACCTGCCAAAGCACTATATTTTGCTGCCTCTCTTGAATCTAGAAGGAAGTCCCTGAGTGAGGCTTCTGAGAAGTCTCTTTCAAGGGAACTGACTCAACTGGAAGTCATAACCTCTTGTCTCTTGTCCTTCCTCTTCATTCTGCCTAAAATGCAGATATCCCAGCTGGAGCTCCAGCAGCTGTCTTGTGACCTTGAGGATAGAAGTTACATGCCGAGAATGCAAAAGCAGAAAGAAGGAGAAGTCTCCTTAGAAGCCCTGAATTCCTAGCTTTGGGACTTCTTTATGAAAGAGAAGAAAGCTCTCATTTAATTTAAGCCATTTATTTGGTTTTCTTTTTTAGTCAGCTGAACTTAAATCTAACACAATAGCCATGTGGTTTTCTGCCTCTGACTCTGCGTGGTTGTTCTCTTGCCAGGAACTCCTTCCTTCTGCTCCTCCTGGTGAACTCCTAGTCATGTGTGCAGCCGCCATGGAGCATCCCTCCCTGTGTGGAGCTTCTTGAATTGACCCTTCGGGCAGGATCGGTCCCTACCTCCCGAGCTAGACTTCCTCCACAAGCTTGATTCACACACTGATTGTTTTGCAACAGTTGACATGATTGTTCTTGAAGTAGGTCCTGGACCAGCAACAGCACCTGAGAGCCCCACCCCAGTCCTACAGAATCAGAAACCCCAGGAGAGCAGCCCTTTGAAATCCAGGTGTAGAGTTGGGTGCTGGGGATCTTGGGTGACCACAAGCCAACTCTCAAGCCTTATTATCAGACCCAGTAGGTATGAACTGGCCTCATCATTGTCATCTTTGCTGTTGCTATTCTCAACTTTGGGACTGTTATTTGCAGAAAATTCATGACCTGAAAGTAAGCCTAAGATGTTTCTAAGGTGGAGGTAAGTGCAGTATAAGAAGCTTGTTTGCAGTGAAGTTGTAAGGAGGAGAGAGAGATGGGAAGATCAGGAAGGGTGTGACCAAGAATGCTATATTGAACAAGGTTTAGAAAGGTCAGAAGGAGTCTGCCGGACACCTTTATCTGCAGAAGTCTTTAGATATGGACCTCTATGATCAACTCCAATATTTGAATTCATTCCACAGAAACACTCCCTAGAACAGCATTTTTCAGACATCAACCTGCACACAAATCACAAATCACCTGTGAAGCTTGTGAAATGATTCTGGTTAAATGAGTCTGGGCTAAGGCCTTAGAATTTGCATTTCTAATAAGCTCCCCAGTGATGCCAATCCTGCTACATTTTGAGTAGCAAGACCTAGATGGAGATTCTCCTTCTGCTCCATAGTCTCACTACATCCCCATTTTACAGCATTTGAAAATGAGTCGTAGTGGAGTTAATGTGTCCCAGAAGACATAGGTGTTTTAGCTAGCTTTTTTGCTGCTGTGACCAAAAGGAACAATTAGGGAAAAAAAAGTTTATTTGGGGGCAAATGGTCTCAGAGGTCTTAGTGCTTATATGGCCAACTCCATTGCGGCATATTGAGGCAGAACATCATGGTGGAAGAGTGTAGTGGAAGACAGTGGCTCAAGACAGCATGCCAAGAAGCATAGAGAGATAGCTTCCCTCACCAAGAACAAAATACATACTGCGATGCCCCAGGGAACCATCTCCTCCAGCCATATCCTACCTGCCTATGGTTGCAACCTATCACGGGATTAATGCACCGATTTGGTTAAGGCTGCCTTAACCTGATCCTTTCACTCTAAACCTTCTTGCATTGTCTCACACATGAACTTTTGAGGGACACCTCCCATCCAAACCATAACAACAAGTAATATTAAGAAGTGGCAGAGCTGGAATACAGGCAACAAGAAATGCTGGGGAGGATGTGGGAAAAAAGGCACACTCATACATTGCTAGTGGGAATGCAAAATGGCGCAACCATTATGGAAAGCAGTGTGGAGATTCCTCAGAAAACTTGGAATGGAACCACCATTTGACCCAGCTATCCCACTCCTCAGTTTATACCCAAAGGACTTAAAAAATCAGAGTACTAGAGTGATGCAGCAACATCTATGTTTATAGCATCTCAACTCACAATAGCTAAAGTATGGAACCAACCTAGGAGTCCTTCAACAGATGAATGGATAAAGAAAATGTGATATGCATGTATGTATATGTATATGTGTATATATATATATACATATATATATATATATATACCTACACACACAATGGAATATTACTCAGCTTTAAAGAAGAATGAAATTATGGCATTTGCTGGTAAATGGATGGAGTTGGAGAATATCATGCTAAGTAAAATAAGCCAAACACAAAAAACAAAGGCCAAATATTTTCTCTGATATGTGGATGCTAATTCATAATAATGGGGGAAGGCTAGGGAAGAATAGAATTACTTTATATTAGGTAGAGGCGAGTGAAGGGAGGGAAAGGAGTATGGGGGTAGGAAGGATGGTAGAGTGAAACAGACATTTTTATATCACATACACATATGACTGCATGATTGATGTGATACTACAATATGTACAATCAGAACAATGAGAAATTATACTCCATTTATGTATGATTTATCAAAATGTATAAATTCATTCTGTCATGTACAACTAATTAGAACAAATTTAAAAAATTAAAGAAAAAGAAGTGCAGAGCTGAGATTTGAACCCACATCTACCTACTGCAGGACCACAGGGTCTCAAGTTCTACTCTTTTTACAAAGAATGAGCCTCTACCCCACTAAATGAGAGTGCTCCCATGAGACAAGCTGGGCAAATGGTGCAATTTCCTCCTGAGGAACCCAAAGTCTGGCAATGAGAAAGAAGCACAAGTTCACCCTCACTGACCTAGTGCACCCGGATCCAGAGGCTCTCAAAAGTTAACTCAGACCAGTGTCTTTCCTATAAGCAGCTGTCCCTTGGCCTCTTTGTTTTCAGTAGCAGTGGGCAGTACTATTTTGAGACATCACAGCACTCCAGTATGAAGGGAGAAATCCAAGCATGGCCAATGGGGAGGAGTGTTTGTGGCATCGACTCACCCTGGGTGCGAATCCCAGCCCTCTGCAGAGCAAACTCTATCATTGCAGGATCTGAAGCAAAATGGCAATAAGACCAATTGTTCCAATTAGAGAAAAAAAAAAGCATGACTTATTTGGTTGTTTGTTTCCTTTGTGGTCTCTCTCTTAAGCTGCCATGACATTTTTCTATTTGCTGTCTAATGTGCCCCTCTGGCTTTGGGACACTCATGTGGCAAGTGCAGCCCCTCACAGGCGCCCAGGCCTGCCTCATGACCAGTACTCGGGGCTTGCATGCCAGTTTTCCCCACACCCTCTCCCAGGGCCCCAAGGGGTGGCCAGGAGGGCATAAGGGAGCAAGGACCCCTACTGGGGAGGTGGTAACACAAAGAGGCAGGTCTGTGCCTGAATCAAAGCTCTGTCACCAGTGCATGTGCCACTGTGCCCCAGGACTACATGGACAAAGCACGTACGCAAAATGAAATAACTGGGAACTTCACGAAGGCAGTCACAGAGCAACAAACCCTGAGCATGAGGCCCAGTGGGACCACACTGGGTCACATGCCCTTGAAGTCCTGCCTTACAATGGCCCAACGAACCACAGCTATGGCAGGTGGCTTGATCTCGCCAAGTCTGTTTCCTCATCTGCAGATGAGCATGAAAACACCTACTTAAAAGATGAGGGTGAGGGTTAAGGAGATAACTGGCAAGGGGAGAGAGAAAGGACCAGGGACTGTCTCACTCCATCCCTGGGCACTGTGATAGGCACCCCCTCGGCACGTGGTTGGCAGCCCCCCCTCCCTGCACCTCTCCATGAGATCTGGCAGCACCAGAGCTGCTCCACACCCTTCCAACAGGATGACCCCTGATGGCGTTCTCAGAGGCCTGGCAGGATTGAGATGCCAAAGAAGTTCCCAGACACTCTCCATTTCTGTGCTTACCAACCAAAACCAAACAGTTCTCAGGAAGCAACCATCTGTGGCCATGCTGGGGGACCACTGATGTAAAGTTTCTCAGACACTCCAAGCGGTGGGACTCTTAGCCATTTCTCCAACCATGACTACCCTCAGAAAAGTGGTTCTCAACAGCAAACAGAGCCCCCGGAGAGCCACCACCTTCCCCATATCCAGCTCTCACCTGAACAGTTAAATCAGGCCTCCTGGGAGGGAACTGTCTAAAGTTTCCAGGCAATCCCAACATGCAGACAGGGCAGCAGAGCATCCCTGGTGACTCAGGAGGGCTGTGATAGCATCCCTCCGCCTGGACATTGTGATCAGCCCCCTTTGGCAGATGAGGAAACAAAAAACGAGAGAGGGGCCTTTCCAGGGTCACTGGCTAGATGTGCATTCTACTCTGGCTCCTCAGTTTTCAAAGTGTGTCCTCAGACCAACACAAGAACCTCCCCTGGGAGTTTATTAGAAATAATTCTTAAATGTTTTCTTTAATAAAATGACTTGACTCTCTCCATCATTTGTCAAAATTGTCAATATCCAAAGAACGGCCCCTTTTTGTTGTGATTTCTGTTTGAGCCAGTTTTTGCATCACTGTGATCAAAAGACCTGAGAAGAACTACATAGAGGAGGAAAAGCTTATCTTGGCTCACGGTTTCAGAGGTTCAGACCATGGTCAGCAGACTCCATAGCTTTGGGCCCAAGGTAAGGCTGAGCATCAAGGCAGAAGGGTGTGACGGAGGAAAGCAGCTCAGGACAGGACAGCCAGGAAGCAGAGAAAGGGCTCTGTTCATCAGGGACAAAATTTAAACCACAAAGGCCTCCCCCACTACCCCCCCACCCCACCCCACCCCCCCCGACCTGCCTTCCCTGGGCCACCCCCTCCTGCCCACAGTTTTCCACACAGTTAATCTATAGATTAATCCACGAACTAAGTTAGACCTCTCATAATCTAATCATTTCACCTTTGAACCTTCTGGTATTGCCTCCCACATGAGCCTTTGAGGGACAC
>JAJEJO010050392.1:22058-72779 GCA_020662805.1 Glaucomys volans | reverse complement strand
ACAAGTTTGAGGTCAGATAAGAATGGGAACAAGTTTGAGACCAGCTTCAGTAATTTAGAGAGACCTGCCTCAATGTCAAAAATAAAAGGGACTGGCGGTGCAGCTCAGTGGTAAGGCACCCCTAGGTTCATTCCCCAGTACCAATAAACAGATAATGAAAAAGTCATGGAACTGCTAGGCATAGTGGCTCACGTCTGAAATCCCCTCCCAACAGGGGAGGCTGAGGCAGGATGGCAAGCTCCAGGCCAGCTTTGTCAACTGAGTGAGGCCTTGTCTCAAAATGAAAATTTTAATAGGCGCTGAGCATGTACTTCAGTGACAGAGCATGCACGAGGGGGTTCACTCCTAAACCGCCTCCCCTCCCGCCAAAAAAAATAAAAAGCTTCGAACTGACATTTAAGATCTTAAGCATCTTACCGTATGTAAATTACATCTTAAAAAATAAGTTTCCCAGGGGACTCTACAGCACGCCCAGCGTGGAAAACCACTGACCTAGACCAGGGCCCCCCGCCTAAGACACTATGTGCCTCTTGGCCCAACGCTTTTCTCAGGACTTTGCTCAGAAACCCTGCTCCATCCACGGTCCGGAGGGCAGTGAGATCTGAGCCCAAAACATCTCTTCTAGCATCTGTTTTCCTCCTGGCAACCAGCTCCCCTAAGCTTGTGATTGGCTGGCGACGGCGAGGCTATTCGCTCCGCGTTTTCTCTTCGTAGCTCCTAATTAGTTAAAAAGAGCATCAGTCGCCCGGCCTCCCACCCGTTTAAGGGGCTAGAGGTAGTTGAAACTTAGCCTCCACTGGCCCCGCAGAGCAGGGGGCGGGGCTAAGGACCAAGCCGGTTCTTCATTGGTCCCTTTCTCTCGGTGGCGGCAGCAGCACCGCCCCTTTCTCCAAGTTCCGTACGCTCTCGGCCTCGCTCCTCTAGAAGACTCTTGCTCCCATTGGCCGCGGGCCAGGTCATGGCCCCGCCCCCTAGTCCTTCCGGCTCGCCGATTGGCCTGCACGTAGGGCGAGTGCGCCGTGCCCGCGGAGGGAGAGCGACACGAGCGTGCAGGCAGCCAGCCGGCTGCATGGCGCGCTGCGAGCGGCTGCGCGGAGGGGCCCTGCGCGACGTGCTGGGCCGGGCGCAGGGGGTCCTGTTCGACTGTGACGGGGTGCTGTGGAATGGCGAGCGCTCCGTGCCGGGCGCCCCGGAGCTGGTGGAGCGGCTGACGCGGGCCGGCAAGGCGACGCTGTTCGTGAGCAACAACAGCCGGCGCGCGCGGCCGGAGCTGGCCCTCCGCTTCGCTCGCCTGGCATTCGGGGAGATACGCGCCGAGCAGCTCTTCAGCTCCGCGCTGTGCGCCGCCCGCCTGCTGCGCCAGCGCCTGCCGGGGCCGCCGGACGCGCAGGGCGTCGTGTTCGTGCTCGGAGGCGAGGGGCTGCGCGCCGAGTTGCGCGCCGCGGGGCTGCGCTTAGCAGGGGATCCCGGCGACGACCCGGGCGTGGGGGGCGGCGCGGCCACGCGCGTGCGCGCCGTGCTCGTGGGCTACGACGAGCACTTCTCCTTCGCCAAGCTGAGCGAGGCGTGCGCGCACCTCCGCGACCCTGACTGCCTCCTCGTGGCCACCGACCGAGACCCTTGGCACCCGCTTAGCGACGGCAGCCGGACCCCTGGTGAGCGCGGACCTGGCGGGGAAACAGGTGGAGGGGTGGCCTGCGCCTTCTCCATCCCCGGGGGGCGGGTGCAGGTGGCCAACAGGACAGATGCGAAGGAAGCCCCGGGGTGCTTTTGTGTGCACATCTGGTAACTCCTACCTGAGTGGGGCAGTGGTGAGGTCCCTGTTTGATGGTAAGCTCGGGAGTTGCAGGTTAGATTCAGGTCTCTTGGACTTCGGGAACTAGCCTCCTGGGCGCTGTCATTCTTGCCCCATCCACCACGGGTGCGGGTTTGGGGAAGCCTGAAAGGATTGCTCCCCACCTCCCACCCCCGTGGGAGGGTGGGAACAGCATTACCCGAGTCAGGATAAGGCAGGTGTGTGGACAGTTCTATCCCTACGCTGTGCAATCTTACTGGGTTACATAACCTCCAAGCGTCTGCCTGGGTGCAGAATGGAAATGCCTGCTGTGACCAGTTACACCTGAGGGAGCACCCATGAGGGTGAGCCCCTGGCGCACACTTGCTCAGATGCTGTATTGTAGCCAGAGCCCTCCCACGTGGGGGAATTTCATGAAGGACTTTGACGTCTTGTTTTCATTTGTTTTGGAAATTCTTCCAGAGATGGAAGTATTGTCCCACTTCCTTTTTTTTTGGTACCAGGAATTGATCCCAGGGGTGCTTAACCACTGAGCCACATCCCCAGTCCTATTTGTATTTTATTTAGAGACAGTCTCGCTGAGTTGCTTAGGGCCATGCTAAGTTGCTAAGGCTGATTTTGAACTTGAGATCCTCCTGCCTTCTGAACTGCTGGGATTACAGGCGTGTGCCACTGTGCCCAGCTTGTCCCACTTTGTAATTAAACTGAGGCAAAGAGAGGTCCAGGCAGAGCCAGAACAAGCCCAGGACTATAGACTCTCTCTTGAAACATGAGCTGCCCAAGAAGACACATTGGCTTGGTGACGGAGCCCAGGAACCTGAACGTGGCTCTAGGGACATACCCCATCCAAAGCACTCTTCTTCTTGGTTACCACAACCTGTGGGGACGGCAGGAGCAAGCAGGAGCTCCTTGGTCACAGAGTATTCAAGCTGGATGAGAGGAGGAGGTGGCAGAAGCCAGCTGGTGGTGATGAGTGTATGGACACGTTAATAGCGGTCCAGTCAGGCAGGGGGCAGGAACAGATCCCTGTCACTCCCTCTGTGGATCCCTGCCCCAGACTGTCCTTGATACCAAACCCTGGGGGTCGGCGTGGTACTGAATGAGGTGGGGTAGGCCCTGGATATTGGTGGGCTGCTGAGGGCCTCCTGCTGAGAACATCTAGGAAGGCTTCCTGGAGGAGGCAGACAGTGTTAGGATGGGGTGGCAGTGGAGAGTCTCTGGTCCTGATCCTGTTCTGACTCTGGCTTGGACTTACTTGCTACTTGACCACATCAGCCTCAGCGTCCCCATACATCTTTGGGGAGGACTGGAGTCAGGCACACAGCTGCCGAGCTCCTGCCTGCCCTCAGCCATGCTAGGAAGCTTCTTCCCTGGACTCCCCAAAGCTCGGGTTGAAGCTCTGGGGTAAGCGGTTCCCCAGGGCTCAGAAAGGTGGTGTGGGATGCAGGGGAGAGGCGCCCTGCCCACGCCTGCCTCCCAGGCTGCTGCTTGGTGTCCCTGAGACTCTCGCCTGCAGCCTTGCCTGTGCAGGACTGAACGGCTGAAACCTCTGTTTCAAAATGTCTGCGGTGTTGCCAAAGCCCCTGGGGAGCGTCAGCGGAAATAATGCTGACTCCCACCGCAGCGCCCTCCCCCACCGGCCTCAGACTGTGCATGTACCTCGCTGCCACACAGCAGGCACTTGAACGGTAAGTGGCAGTGCCCGCTGACTTAGCGTGGCCTGACTTAGGAGTACGTCATCAGCAGCCGAGGGTTGCCGGAGGGGTTTGTCGGGGCGCTGGCGGGCGCTAGGCCACAAGGAGGGACTTTGGTTGTATGGGCTGCTCTGTCCTATGTGGCATCTGTTGGACCTCAGTAAATATTAGCAGAATGAATAAAGTGGGACATGGGTCCCAAGGGCGACCACTCCATCTTGGGAAAGGACGGCCCTGCAGCTTCGAGCATTCTCGAGCTGAGAACAGCCCTTTGGAATGACTCGGTGGCGTCCTTCCCGTCCTGGAAGGACCCTAGCCAGGGGCCAGTGGCTGTTCTTTCCATCCTGCTCTTAAGAACGAGCGCTGGGCTGCAGCCGGTGGTGGAGCAGCGCTGAACCTGAGTGAGTCCCAGCACCAAAACAAACAACAAGACAAGCGGGGGGCTCAGGGGCAGGCGGGAGGAGCTCACAGGGTGCTGCTCTGGGAGCCTGGGAGCCTGGGTCCTGGCCGCCTCTGCCCCTGCCCTGGTGCTGTGGTGCTAGGAGTCCCTGTCTGAGGCTACAGGGCTGAGGATTCTCGCCGTCCCCACCCATTCTTCTTTTCTGTGCCTTTGGCTCAACTGAGTTGAGTGTTGTCGGCTGTGAGAATGGGGAGAGGAGGCCCAGGGTATCTGGGTCAGGTGGTGGTGTGCTGAGAGGTGGTTCCTAGCCACCTAGAGGTGGTTCTGGGAGACCCTTGTCCACACCACTCACTGGCTCAGGGATGCATGCTCACATGGCTGGTTCGGATCTACCGCGGGAGGCCCCTGATCGTGGAGCTGGGCAGATCCAGGGCATCTCTGCCATCACAAGTGTGGATGACCTCAGAGCACAGGTAACCATGAGGGGAGGCTGAGGCAGGAGGAGCGCAGGTCTGGGGCCAGCCTGAGCAATTTAGCAAGACGCTGTCTCAAAATGTAAAAACTAAGAAGGGCTGGGGATGTGGATCAGTGGTAGAGCGCCCCCAGGTTCAATCCTCAGCACCGCCAAAAAAACCAGTGACATAATAATTAGGAGATGATGAGTTTTGAGAATCTTTGGATTCCTTGTTGTTGTTGTTGTTTCCATTTCTAAAGCCAGGGCCTTATTTTTAATTTTTGAGATAGGGTGTCATTACTTGACCAAGCCGGCCTTAAACTTGGTGATCCTCCTGCCTCAGCCTCGTACGCAGCTGGGATGACAGGTGTGTGCCACTGTGCCCAGCTAGTAGTTGACTTTTTATTTTTTTTTGCACCAGGGATTAAATTTAGAGCCAACATCCCAGCTTTGTTTTGTATTTCATTTAGAAACAAGGTCTCAATGAGTTGCTTAAGGGCCTTGCGGAAGCTGGCTTTGAACTCATGATCTCCTGCCTCCGCCTCCAGAGCTGCTGGGGTTACAGGTGTGGGCCACTGTGCCTGGCAGCAGTTGACTTTTAAGTTCAGGTTTTTTTTTTTTTTTTTTTGCGTTGAACCCAGGCCTTGTGCTTGTGAGGCAGCGCTCTACCAACTGAGCTGTGCCCCCAGCCCTAGTTGTAGGTTCTTTTAACAACTCACTCACAAAACTCCCAATAAAATGAAGCAGTCCACCCTCCCAAGCCAGCCCGGCCAAAGGCTGGGTGAGACCCACAAGTGCGAGTTCCTGTGCTGCCCTCGGGAAGCCATGCAGCCCTGGAGACCTCCTCAGTGCCGCTGAGCCTCAGTTTTCCCGTCTGTGAACAGGCTGCATGAGCATCAGCATCGCCTCCGACAGCTCAGAATGTGCCGAGGACATGGTGGTCCTCATGTGGCCACCTTGTCAGGACGTCAGCGTGAGGGCAGAATGCTGTGGCATGAGGACGTGCCTTGGGTCAGCACACTGGGCCCATTGTGTGGGCCAGCCAGTGCTGGGCTGGGAGACAGGAGTGTCCTTGGCTGACAGTCCACCTGTTGTTGGACTCTTGGCTGGTTCCACAGTTCAGCTCCCGATGGTTACTGTCGCCACCTGCGCTCTGGGCATGTAGCTTTTTGTATCCAGTTGGGTTCCCTGTGATCACCGTGCTTGCGAGGCCGACTGGGGCAGCGGTGGGCGTCTCTGCCCTGCTGGGTTGCAGACCACTGCCAGGCTCCAGGGCCAGGAGCGCATCTTCTTGCAGCAGTAGCCACGGTGCTGCTTGTGAGGCCGGGCCCCTGGGGGCCCACAGTGACCCTTTGGAGGAAGGTATTACTTGGATCCATATTTTGCAGCAAGGCCCTGGAAACCCAGAGGGTGAGTAGCTTGCCTGAGGGCGGGGCGCACAGCTGCCAGGGTGAGATAGCGGGCTTTGGGCAGGAGCGACTGCGTCAGCCTGTTTACACGCAGTGGCTCATTGAGCCCTTCCAGTCCCCCCGAGATGAGTGTCACTGATTTCCTCACTAGAGCTGGGGAAACTGAGGCCCAGGGCGCTCAGCCAGCCGGCCCAGGAAGGGAGGTGGAGGTGGAGTTCTCTGGCTGTGGGCCGTGCCCTCCCAGACTCCTGGAAGCCTCCCACTCAGCCCACTCAGCCGGCCGCCTCGCCCTGGGGCTCTGCGCCCCCCGTCCTGCTGACTCTCTGCTCCTCTCCACAGGCACAGGGAGCCTGGCCGCCGCCGTGGAGACAGCCTCGGGGCGCAAGGCGCTGGTGGTGGGCAAGCCCAGCCCCTACATGTTCCAGTGCATCACAGAGGACTTCAGCCTGGACCCCGCCCACATGCTCATGGTGGGCGACCGCCTGGAGACCGACATCCTCTTCGGCCACCGCTGCGGCATGACCACCGTGCTCACGCTCACCGGCGTCTCCCGCCTGGAGGAGGCCCAGGCCTACCTGGCGGCCGGCCAGCATGACCTGGTGCCCCATTACTATGTGGAGAGCATCGCGGACTTGATGGAGGGGCTGGAGGACTGAGCACCCGCCCGCTCTGACCTGCAGGCGGAGGCAGTGGGCGGAGCCTCCTACCCCACTGGCCCCGGCCCTGCTTCTGATCCTGGTGGGCTGGACCCGGGGAAGGGTCGGGCCCTCGGCCCTCCCCAGCAGTGGCCGGGCACCCTGCTATTCCAGAAGCTGCCCCTGCAGCTTGGAGGTCCACCCTGGCCTGACTCAGCAGGGTGACTTCTTTCCTGCCCTGTCTCCTCCCCCTTGAAACATGGGCGCTGGTGCCAGCTGAGGATTCCCTAGCCCTTCTCCCTCCCTGGGGTTCCTCCCCTTGGTTCCTGACCAATTGGAGGTCTCCATCACCACAAGCCACCGTCCTGAGTGGACCAATCTAAAGCCAAGTGAGCATGGTTCACCATGTTGGGTCCTGAGCAGACCACATGGGAGCTGAAGGAACAATGACCCTTGCATGTCCTGGAGCCCAGGTGTGCCAATCAGAAGGCTAAGTGACAGTGGTCTGAGACGTCCTGGGTCCTGGGTGGACCCATGAGGACACCAAGTAATAATGCCCCACTGATGTCTTAGATCCCAAGTAGAATAATCCAAAAGTCATAGAGACAGTGGCCTCTTGACAATCTGGGTCCAACTGGACCAGCCAGGGACTCAGAGTCAGTAAATAAGGGGCCAAGTTTGAAGACACCCCTCCCCAAAGACTGTGACCAAGAGCCCGGCCCCTGCCTGATCCTGGTACTGTCCAGTGTTGGTGGCCACGGCTTAGGCAGGCTTTGTGCCCACCTTGTGGTCAGTGTGTGCTGTGACGCCTCATCCCGCCCCATTACTTATTTATTACTGTGCCAGTGACTGTGGGGTGGGGCTGGGCCTTCCCTGCCGCCTGCATCCGGTTGTAACCAGTCCTCCCTCCCCTACTAATAAAGTTTGAGTGGGAGTGTCATTGTGTGTGTGAGTGAGTGAGTCTGGCCCAGGAGGGACGGGGAGCCCCTGCCTGAGCCTGCCCTGGAACTGACCTGCCCGTGACCTTGCCCATATGAAATGGTCCGTGCAGTTCCCGAGTGTTCTCCTGTGCAGGGATCCCCTGACTTTTTCACTTCATACATTAGTGAGGGATTTGGGGATTTTTGTGTTGCCAGGCATGGAAGCCAGGCCTAGCACGGGCAGGCGCTCTACCAGGGAACTGTCCCTGCTGAGTCGCTCATCCCACCTTACAGCTTAGAAACAGGATGGGATGCGACGTTCACGGGCCCAGGGCACAGCTGGACTGTGGTTAGAACTTGTCTTGACTGCAGGACGCTGCATCCCTCTTTGGAGAGACAGAACAGGAAGGTGCAGGATGAGGTCCCCACCCCCGGGGAGCTCAGGCGAGATGCTCTGGGAGGCACTGTCAGGCCTGGAGAGTGTGTCCTGCTGTCCCAAGCACCTCCAGCCAGGCCCGCCCAGGGGCAGGTGCGGGATTGCTCCAGGCTGTCACTAATGGACTTGCCCCGGGCTCCTCCTGCTCAGCTTCAGTGTCAGCTTTGTCTGCGGAGCCTGGGGTGGGACCCGAGGCCTGGGAAATCCTCTCCATCCATGATCCTTGGGGAGGAGGAGGCTTGACAGCTGGGTCACATCACCCAGTCGGAGCAGGTGTGGATTCTCTGTCGAGTCCGAGAAGGCGTGTGGCCAGCTCAACTCCACGGAGGTTGTTGGCCGCCCCTGCTGGGTGGTCTCAGGTGGTCTGGCACCCCAGGCACATCCTCTCCCAGTGTCCCGGGGAGGTTCTCCTCGGCCAGGTTCGTCACCTGCCCATGCGGAAGGCCATACCCTGGGGCTCAGACAGCTGTCAGCCACCTGGATCAGGGGCCTCCCTGCTCCCGTGGCCCAGCAAGGGAGTGCCTGTCTCCTGGGCCCAGCCAGACCCTAACAGCCATTCCCTGCCTTTGCCAGCAGAATCCTGATGTCCGGAGATTGAACACGGAGGCGTCGTGTCTGACCATGGATGTAGGTCAGTTGAAAACTTGAGTAGAAACAGTTGCAGTTACTTGATTCCTCCTGTCTTGGTCATCTTAGCTGTGCCATGGACACTGTGACCATGAGACGTAAAGGGTCTGCTGGGAACTTCTGGGAAGGTTTTCCTTACTGTTAAAGGACATGGTGAAGGGCTGGCTCTTCTCAGCTTCAGATGTGGTGCTGGAAGTGGCTGTGGCCACTTGCACTCTGTGATTCTGCTGCAGAGCGGAAGGATGGGGAGCGCTAACGGGGTGTTACCCCAAACTTTATTCTATTTACTAGTTTATTGAGACGGGACCTCACTGTGTTGCCAGGCTGGCTTCCCACGCCCGGACTCGAGGTCCCCCACCTCAGCCATTCTAGCGCTGGGACTCTGCAGGCTGCGCCACTGCCCGCGCCACCCCCTCCCTTCCATTTAGAAGTTCCAGACAGCAGGGAAGTGCAAGGGTGACCCAGACGCCTCTGCGTCCCGGACCACGTTCACCAGCTGCTCCCATTTGCCCAACTTGCCTGATACAGAGCTACGTTTTTTGGTCGAACCATTTGAAATCCATTACAGATGTTCACAGGTTGGCACCGGTCACCCCAGTCCTGCAGCTGGTCCTGCCTAAGAGCACAGACATCTGCAGGGCTGCGAGCCATGATCACTCAGGCACCGGGTCTCTGATGGTTTCCCTGAGCCACTAGCTAATCCTGCTGGAAACCCCACAGCCCCAGACTGAGGAGAACACTTTCCTTGATTTTAAAGCCATTCCACTGAGTTTTCCGTCACCTGCAGATATAACCCTAGTACACCAGAGGAAGCGCTGGGAGACGCCACAGCCCACGTCAGAGGTGGACTTCAGAACACCTTTTATCAAGGCATTCGTATATCTGCACCATATTTTAAATTACTTGTATACTTGTGTTTTAGACATTATCTCCCTGTGTCGGGATGTAATTCAGCACTGACTGACCTCCAGAAATACTTGGAAACACTTTCAAAGTAAGAAAAACCCAACCTCCGAAGCTGTTTCCAAATGGAATGACGTTTTTATGACCGACAAGACTCCCGTTTCGTTAAGTTCGAGCACAGTGAACGTGTCCATTTCAGCTTTGAACTTTAAGTATTTTGGAGCCAGTACATTTTTTCCCCCTTTGGCTCTCAAATATTTTCTGAACTCTTAAAAAGTCTTAGCTTCTTGTGAGGCTGTAACTTCATGATAAAATATTAAAGAGGCTCAGACTGAGCCCTGGAGGGTCAGGCCAATTAAGAAAAAGTTCTGGGCCCCACTCAGAGGAGGGACAGTTCCCCAAAGGAAGGTGGGGTCTGTGATCCCAAGGGGGACAAGCCCCAGGAGGGAGGCAAAGGGCCCGAGGCTCACTGGAGGCAAGGAGGTAACAGCAGCGGGGTGGGACTGGGACACCACCTGCTGGAAGAGCACCCCTCGCACTGCTCTCTACCTTTCATGGAGCAGGAGGGAAAGTCCTCATGGTCAGGTGCCCAGGACCACAGTCCTCTCTCCTTGGCTCAGCTCCCTATGCCGACTCAGTCCAGGGCCCAGTCTCTCCAGATGGTTTCTTCATCATGAAACTGTGTCATGAAATGGGGCAACGTGCCCCCAGCATGATGGTGCATGCCTGTAATCCCAGCGACCAGGAAAGCTAAGGCAAGAGGACCACAAGTTCCAGGCCAGCCTCAGGAACTTGGTGAGACCTTCCTGTCTCAAAAAATAAAATATAGCTGGACGTGTGGTGCACGCCTGTAATCCCAGTGGCTTGGGAGGCTGAGGCCCGAGGATGGCAGTTCAGAGCCAGCCTCAACAACTTAGTGAGGCTCTAAGCAACTTAGCAAGACTCTGTTTCTAAGTAAAATACAGAAAAGGGCTGGAGATGTGGCTCAGGGTTTACATGCCCCTGTGTTTGCTCCCTGGTGCTGGAAGGAAAGTGGGGAGCAGAGCAGGCCCATCCCCGGGGCCTCCCTACTCTGATACCTAGGACTCAAGTTGGCTGGGGCAGCCAGCTTGGCTGGGGGAGTGGATAGCGCCTGTGTGGCTTGCAACCCTCAGCCAGTGCCAGCTGGAGGGAGCACAGCCTCCATCTGGGCGGGTGGGAGAGGGAGGCCTGGAAGGGCCCACTGGCCCAGATTCCATCTGGACAAGTGGGGTTCATTTCTCACGGCAGCAGCCAAACCCAGGCCACAGGGATGGGGTTCCCGAGCACTCCCAGCTGACAGTCCCTGGGCAGGGGCCTGGCCTCGGGGGCCACAGGAGGGAGGGAGGCCTCCTTACACATCCCACCTGCTCTGCTGCGGGCAGCCGGGAATACAGCCATTCCCGTCACAGGCCTGGAGACAGGCCACAGAGCTGCAGCCGGCCGCCCCGTCCAAAGCTGCCTGTCCTCCCACCATTCTGACTGGCTGCCTCTGCAGGAGTTCCACCCAAAGGCAGCCACCAGATAGGGGGTGACATGGTGAAAGAAGATAGGGTTGGAAGCAAGGCTCCCGCACAGGGCGATAAGTGGGGCACCTGCCCCCCAGGAAAACCATGGTCACTGTTAAAGAGGACTGGAATCCGGAATGACTCCCCACCCCAGCCTAAGCAAGAGGAGATTATTTGTCACTGAACGGGTCTGAGGATGTCCCCTGTTTTTGTGGTACTAGCAATTTAACCTGGGGTGCTTCACCACTGAGCTGCACTCCTGGCCCTTGTTGTTTTTGAGGCACAGTCTGGCTAAGTTGCTGAGGCTGGCCTCTAACTTGCGATCCTCCTATCTCAGCCTCCCGAGCTGCTGAGATTGCAGGTGTGCACCACCACACCTGGCTCAAATTTCTTATATAAGCGCACTCATTCATTCATGAAGATGGAGCTCTGATGACCTGATCACCTTCTGAAAGCCCACTTCTCTATCCTGTTGCACTGGGGGTTAATTTTCAACATAAGAATTTAGAGGGGTCACAAACAGCCAGGACATAATGTTCCTCGATGCAGAAATTCTGGAAGAATCCATACAGGCACCGAAAGCCTTCTGGAACTAGTAAGGGATCATACGTAACAAGGTTGCAGGATACAAGGTTAATAAACAAAGACCAATAGTTTGCCCACATATCCACCGTGAAAAAATGGAATTTGAAATTTAAAACATGTTGCCATTTACATTAACATTTAAAAGAATGGAATACTTTGGTATAAATATCACAAAACATCTACAAGATCCACGTGAGGAAAAGAGCAAAACTCCTTGAAAGAACTCAAAGAACTGGGCTGGGGATATAGCTCAGTTGGTAGAGTGCCTGCCTCACAAGGCCCTGGGTTCAATCCCCAGCACCGCAAAAAGAACTCAAAGAACTATTAAACAGAGTGGTCCATGTTCACGGACAGGAATGCCCCCGTTGTTGTCCAGAGATCTCTTCTTCCCAAATTAATCTATGGAGTCAAAAGAATCCCAGCTAGCTACTTTGTGGATATCAGCAAACGCATTCTGAAGGGTTTTGTTTTGCTTTGGTTTTTTTTTTGGTACTGGGGATTGAACCCAGGGGCACTCCACCACTGAGCCACATCCCCAGCCCTATTTTGTATTTTATTTAGAGACAGGGTCTCTCTGAGTTGCTTAGAGCCTTGCTAAGTTGCTGAGGCTGGCTTTGAACTCGCGATCCTCCTGACTCAGCCTCCCAAGTGCTGGGATTACAGGCGTGCGCCACCACGCCCGGCAGGCCCTTGTTATTTTTGAGGCACAGTCTGGCTAAGTTGCTGAGGCTGGCCTCTCACTTGTGACCCTCCTGCCTCAGCCTCCTGAGTTGCTGAGATTACAGGCATGGCTGGCTGTAGGCAGGTTGCTGACTTACACCACTGACAGGACATGTCAGGCACATCCGAAGCAAGACACAAGCAAAGACTGATTTAAAGGACAGCAAAGCAAAGGCAGACACACCCTGAAGGCGGGATGCAGATACCCCTCGCCTGTCAGAGACAGTGACACCCCTGCCCCCACCCGGGAGGTGGGGTGGGGAACTGATCACAGGTAGGATTTTCCTGGGAAGAAAACTACAAGCATCCAGCAAACTTCTGTAAAAATCAAACCCCAGGTCAATCCTTCAATGTTTGGGGTTCAGAATGTTTATTCCTGGCCGAGCAGTCGGGCACACTGTGGGTCTCTTGAGTCTGGCGACATTTAAATGGACTCTGCCTTGTCCTGGTCAATCTGGTACACGTGTGCTGGAGATCTGGGGTTGTTTGCTTGCTTTTTTTTTTGGTGGGGAGGATGCTGGGGATTGAACCCAGGGGCGCTCAACTACTGAGCCACATCCCCAGCCCATTTTTCAAAAGTGTGTCAAATATATCTGAGCCACTGGGATTACAGGCGCGCGCCGTCAGGCCCAGCAAGAGTCTGGTGTGTGTAAGGAACACCTCCTTAGGGTCTCAGGAGGAATTCTGGGTAAGTGACTCCAGGAAGTGTGTCCCTGTCAGGCACCTGCTGTGGGGTGCTTCAAAGATCCTGAGGGAACTGATCACTGAGGAAGTTTTCGTAGGACCTGAAAAACCTGAGTGAAATCAAGTGTTTCAATCTGTGAGTGAAAGGCCCGGTGGGTGGCCTGGCCCTGGGGTGCTGTCACGACACAAGTTAGATGAGAAGAGGTCCGGGAGGCATGCGGAAGCAGACAGTTAGCTCCGGTACCCCAAAGGCTGTTACTGCCTTTATCTGCCACATGGTGAGTCACCCAGGCTGTCCTGCAGTGATGTCCAGTAGGCCAAAGGGGACTCTGAGAGGCCTGGGGCATTCCCAGCCTTCCGCAGCCCCATGAGGGGCAGAAGGCCGCTCTCCTGCAGGCTGCGGCAGTCTCTTCTCCAGGGGTCTCCCTCTACCCAGGGGCATGGCCTGGTGTGGATGGACCACCCTCGGGCAGTTCCTGCCATGGTCTCATCCTCTATTCCTGTAGAGCAGTTGGGTGTCCCTGAAGAGCTGGGGCCTGTGACCCAAAGCTAGGACAAGCAGCAGGGCTTGTTCTCTGTGACCTGCTGTCACTGTGACCCAGATTCATGGTGTCTTTTATTTTCTTGTTGAATACCCCAAAGGTCAGATTCAAAAATTGGTTGATAGGGGCCTGAGGACCAGAGTTTGCTTTTTGAAGTTTCCCCCTAATGTCTGGAACTGGTTGGCTGATACAAAGCAAGTCCCCAGCAGAATCTGCCCCTCATGAGAGTTTGGATCAGTGTTGGTGTGCTTTTCAGGGTTTCAGCAGGTCTAATGAGGAACAAACAGGATTCTCACCCTGTTCCCGAGTCACCCCCGGACTGTCTCACGGCTCACTGGTTGGCTCATAGATTTTCCTCATGCCTTCTGTTAAACACGTGATCTGCGGCTGTGCTCTCCAGATCTGCAGTCATTTCAACTACTTACCACTGATCCAAAGTGAGCTCACAGGAGAAGCTGTTGGATCTCCCATATCTTAACAAGGAGGAAGAATGCTGAACCTGCCGGTGGAGGGACTGTGGGACACTCAGGTCCTCGTGGGTTCAGCCATGTTCACCTAGCCCTCAAATGGCCAGGGGGCGACCCTTCCTCCAGTGGTGACATTTGCTCCCTGCGTCCCTGGAGACACCCTGAGTACTCAGGGAAAATGCAGTTGCTTTTACTGCGGACGCTCCAACGCTTCTGAGTTCCTGTTCCCAAAACTGAAAACCGGAGCCCGCTCACCCGGCGGCTGAGTCGTTAGGCTCAAAGTCTGACCTCATCCACGTGAACTCCGAAACGAATTTCTTTAGGAATAGGATAGAAATGACACAAAGTCCTCGCAAAGAATCCTTTTCCAAGGTCGTGGGCCTGAGGAACAAAACAGGCTGGGCCTTAAGAGAACCATCGCGGAGGCCAGGGGAGGCGGCCTCTTCAAAGTCACACCCTTGGCGAGGAGGTGGGCGTGTCCTTCAGGGCACTGGAGTTTCACGACTCCAATCCCAGGGGCTGTTTTAAGAAAGGGGGGGGGGGGGGGGGCTGGGGATGTAGCTCACTTGGTAGAGTGCCTGCCTAGCAAGCCCAAGGCCCTAGGTTCAATTCCCCAGCACCGCAATTTTTTCCTCGCAGAGGAAATTCGCATTGAGGAAGAAAAAGCGGCAGGAGAGAAAGTTCAGCATTGAAGAGGAGAAAGGAACACAGTTCAGTGCGATGGCATTCGCCTGGGATCCCAGCGGCTCCGGAGGCTGAGTCAGGAGGATCGCGAGTTCAAAGCCAGCCTCAGCAACTTAGTCGAGGCCCTAAGCCACCCAGTGAGACCCTGTCTCTAAATAAAATATAAAAAAGGGCTGGGGATGTGCTCAGTGGGTAAGTGCCCCTGGGTTCAATCCCCACTACTGGAAAATTATTTTTTTTAAAAAATTCAAAATAAACAGCAAAGGAACACACACCCGAAGGCAAGGGTGCAGAGGCCCCGGGTTCGGGGAAGACGGTGGCTCGAAGGGCAGAGCTATTTTCCTGGGAAGAAAGGCGCAGGTTCCCAGCAAGCTGCTGTGAAATCCACATCCCCTGTGGATCCGTTGACATTTGGGGTCAGAGTGTCCCTTCCTGGGCGAGCGGCCCAGCCTGCCGGTCGTGGGCACGCTGTGTAGGTCTCTGAGTTCATGGTGACATTTAAATTGACTCTGCTTTTGTTCCAGGCGATCTGGACACGCGCTCACTGGACCCTTTGTTCCTCTAAGGGAAGGGCTGCTCGTGCTCCTGGATCCCAGTCTTTCCTAAGGGTCTCTTTCTCTGTGTCCCTGAGAGCCCCCTATCTCACACCAGGGATCAGTGGGCAGAGGGAGTCCTCACAGATGAGCTGCCACCTCCAGCAAGACAAACTCGGCCTGGGGGAGGGGACACGGGGGAGGTGAGACCTGGGCGCATAAAAAACAATCATCCCTTAGTGTCACAGCCTGCGTCCTGCCCAGTGTGACCCCTGAGCAGGAGGGCAGGACTTCACGGGCCCAGTATGCAGATGGGGAGACTGAGGCAAGCCAGGAGCCATACCTGTGGGGATTCCCTGGGGGTGGGTGTCACAACAGTTGAGACGCAGAACCCGAGTCTCCAGACCCCAGTGGGGCCTTTCTGGGGACCTGTATCCTAGGCCATGCTTTGGGACCCTGACCAGGGTGACACATCCCTCCCCAGCAGCAAGCAGTCCCTTGTGCTGGCCCAGCCTCCAGGTCGGGGTGAGACTGGGGGAGCAGCTCCCAGGACTGAGACCCCCACTCCTGGGCAGGGACAGCTGCCCCTGCCCAAAGCTCCTCTGACCCTGGGTCTGGGGTCCCTTCTGAAATGCCTCCTTCTGATGTGGCACTGGGAGAGCAATGGAGCTGGGCGGGGCCAACCCGCCCCTTCCTAGGACTGAGGTTTTGGGGACGCCCACAGGAAAAAGTGAAGCTGCTGTGGTTGGATTGCCAGGCGACACTGGGTCTGGGAGGAGAGGAGGGGGCTCCTGGGGTGCAGCCAGCCCCTCTCTGGGTCTGCCTGTGGCCCTGCGCACACCCCTCTCATCCCGCACCAGGGTGGGCTTCAGTCATCTGGACAGAACTGGCCTTGGGGGTGTGGGGGCTCAGCTGGGGAGGCTGGTGGGGCGGGTGGGTGGCTGGCCTCCAGATGTGACTCAGCCCTAGTCTGCATCTTCCTCCCTCTTCTGCGCTGGCAGTGTTAGAGGGGCGATGGCCATACAAAGCAGGAGGTCCCCTGACAACTCCCCTGGCAAGCCCCCTGGTGCCCTCCCTCTGCCTGGGTCCTGACTGTGAGGCGAGTACTGGGCAGGCCATCTTCCTTATAACCCACGTCCAGCCTCAGTACTCGTGCCCCCCGAATCGTTCTGTGGCTCCCCAGTACCCTCAGTGAAACAATGCCAAGCCCTGTACCTGGCCCACGAGCCCCTGCATCCGTCCAATCTCGTCCTGTGGGCTCCCTGTCCCCAGATCTGTGCTTCTGAGCTGCCCCCGCCGAATGCCAGTCCTTCCTTTGCCCATCCTTTGAGCCCAACCTCCTCACCTTGTCTGCTCCACCCGGTGCCCAGGAGGGGCTTCTCCTTGTCCCCCTGGAGCCAGCACAGGGTCAGGCACACAGTGCGCGCTCCGGAGAATATCTGCTGAGCAGGTGGGAAAGGGAAGGCCGGCTTCAGGAAGGGAGACGGGCAGGGCATGGACAGGGGCCCCAACCCCTCACGGCCTGGCCCGCGGCCGGCCACCTCCCAGGCCTGACATTCTGACAGCGGCTCCTAGAGAATCCCCAGGCCTCCCCGCCCCAGGCAACCGGAGGTGCAGCCGCAGCTGACAGCTCAGCCCTGGCGCCGGGCCCGGCCTTTCTTTAGCCCCATGTGAGCGGCAGGAGTGCAGCTGTAGTCGCCGCTTCCGGGGGCGCGGGTGGGGGGCGGGCGGGGCAGGGCTCAGCCCTGCAGTGGCTCACAGCGCGAGCCGCGCCCGCCCTCCTGGGCTGCGTCCTCCCCTCCCGGCTGACCCCTAGCGCCCCCTGCACCCCCTGCGCCTCCCCTCTGGGCGCCCAGGGCCCAGCCTGCGGGCCGCAGGCCCCTCCCGCCAACTTCAGGGCCGAGCTCATCCCCAAACTATTTTCCATTGGCTCCCCCCAATCTCGGCCACCGCGGAACTTTTTTTTGGATGGGGGCGGGGGGCGGGAATGAAAGATAGGGGCGGGGCTTGGGCTCTGGGGGCGGGGCTAAGGAGGGAGGGGAATCTGATTGGTCACCTCTGCTCCAGAATTGATTTCGAAATTCCACTGGCTCCTCCTCCGGTGGCCCCCATCCCAGTCCCGACTTGCAATTGGCTGGGCTTTCAGGGGCGGGACTCAGGGGTCCGGTCCAGTTATAAGGGTGGGTGCGGCCGGGCCCATCTCTCCGAGGAGCCCTTAGCCGTGCGCGGACCCGGAGCATCTTCTAGGCTCAGTGATGGCTTGCGTGAGTGTGGGCCACCCCGAGGCCAGGGGATGGCGGGAGCACATGACCAGGGCAGTGCGGGGCAGTTCCGAAGTTGGGTTCTGGTCCCGGCTGTGTGGCCTTGGGCAAGTGCCTTCTCTTTTCTGATCCTCAGTAGCCGCATCTGTAAAATGGGGGTGGGCACCATGGTCCGCCAAGGCCTTCTCTGGCTTAAGAACTTTCTGGCTGCTCCAGGGCAGGACAGCCGGCTATTTCTGTCAAGGTCCGACATGCTGCAGTTCCGCAGCTCTGAGAAGTGGGAGTTGGAAGGGTGTGGCATGGGGGGGCACTTTGGTGCAAGCCACTGTCCTTCCCCTCCTCCACTCGAGAGCCTCAAGTCCCCTCCCCCGCTGCAGCTGTCCCCAGTCAGTGCTCCAGGGCCAAGTCACCCTGTGCTCCAGAGAGCTCTAAAGTCTCCAGGAGCAGAGGCAGGCTGTCAGGCGGAGACCTCCCTGGGGTAGGGGCGAGGGTGGTGCCCTCCAGCCGGCAGGTGGGGGTGGGGTGGTCAGGGCGGGGCGGGGCGGGGCGAGGGAATCTCACCCAGGTCCCCAGGGAAAGGCTTCCAGTTTCTGGCAGAAGGAACCACTTACACCCGTTAACTCCTGCCCACCCGACCTGGTGCCAGCGTCTGGAAGTGCCAGGCACTGCCCTGGGCCCTAGTCAGCCTTGTTAGCCCTGAGCCAACCGGGTGACAGCCCGGCCTTTGGTGGTTCTGCCTCCTGCAGCAGGGCCTGGCCATGGTCCTCGTGTGCTCTGTCTCTGCGCCTCTCTGCGGAGAGGAGCGTGACCGGGCTGGGGGAGGTTGCTGCAGCCCCAGGTCATCCAGCAGAGGGCCAGACCCCTCCAGAAAGGGGCATTGAACCCCACCTCCAGGCTGCTCTGAGTCCAGGTCCCAGCCCAAGGGCAAGACCCAGACCGGTGCTGGAGAAGCACCCACGGCCCAGAGTCCCTGTGGGGAGGAGGCGCATCCCAGGCCCGCTCAGAACCAGGATCCCCCAGGCTGCGGCAGGCGGGAGGCCAACTCCTCCTGACCAGCGGGGTGGTCTTGTCTGCAGCAGGGTCTGGTCGCCAGCAACCTGAACCTCAAACCCGGAGAGTGCCTCAGAGTGCGCGGCGAGGTGGCCCCGGACGCCAAGAGGTGAGGGTGCCCGCGGGTGGCAGGGATGGTGCTCGGAGGCCCGGGGTCGCGCTGGGCGGCTGGGATGGGCGTGGCCTGCTTCTGCGGAGGGGGTTCGTGGCCAGCTGCCCAGGCTGCGCTTCTGGGTGAGTCACTTCCTCCGCTGGCTCTGGGTGCCCCTGCACCGTCGACCCTCCCCCTCCCCCGCCGGAGCCGCTTAAACTAAACCAGCTGCGCCTCATCTTCCACCTCGGCTAGCCCCCTGCCCTCCCGCCTCTGGGCAGGACCCAGCGGGGTGTGGCCCACTGCCTCCTCGGAGAGCCCCCTTCCTAGGGCCGCGCGTCTGCAGCCCTTCTCCATTCCTCCAGCCAGCTGCCTTTCCTCCCAGCACCGCACAGGGCCTCGGGGTCTCAATAAAGCAAGGGGAGGGGTGCAGCCGGAGGGAGCGGCCTCTGTGTGCAGAGGATGAGGACGGAGGCTCCCTCTGCGAGCCGCCACTCTTCCTCCTCACAGCCTGGAGAGGTGGGCGTTGCCTCGGCGCCACTCAAAGAATCATTTTTTCTTTCTTGCGACGCTGGGGTCACACCCAGGGCCTCCCACTGGGCCACGCCCCAGCCCAACAGACCTTCCATCATTCGCCCGCAGTGGTTGAGCATATAGTGTGTCCCACTCAGCGCGAGGCAACGGGAATTCAGAGACGCACAAGACGGGACACGTGTCCTCCCAGAGGTCACCCTCTGGAGGGAGTCCCTGAGCTTGACCAAAACGGTTAGATCACACACTAATGTCTGTGAGAGTCTGGGACCATCTGCGCAGCAAGACCCTCAGAGATTTTTCTTCTGCAGCTCCCATTGTGCAAGTGAGGGAACTGACACCCAGAGAGTGGGTGGGTCAGAGACTAGCTCAAGGTTACACAGCAAGGCCAGAACTAGAATACAGGTTTCCAGTCTGGCTGAATGAGCCTCCTAACAAGGTGCATCTGTGGCCTACTGAGTGGCCGACCGGTCAGCCTTAGGGACTGACCAGAAGGTAGCTTCAGTTGGCCAAGGTGTCCTCAAGTTCACCCGTCATTCCTAGCTTCGTGCTGAACCTGGGCAAAGACAGCAACAACCTGTGCCTGCACTTCAACCCCCGCTTCAACGCCTACGGGGACGCCAACACCATCGTGTGCAACAGCAAGGATGGCGGCGCCTGGGGCACCGAGCACCGCGAGCCCGCCTTCCCCTTCCAGCCCGGCAGCGTGGTGGAGGTGGGCGGGGCGGGGCGCGGTGGAGGGGGCGGGGCGTGGTGGGCCCCACCCCGGGCTCCTCCCACCTGGCCACATAGTCAACCACACCCGCCCCCCTCCACCTCCCAGGTGTGCATCTCCTTTGACCAGACAGACCTGACCATCAAGCTGCCAGATGGACACGAGTTCAAGTTCCCCAACCGCCTCAACCTGGAGGCCATCAACTACGTGGCAGCGGATGGCGACTTCAAGATCAAGTGCTTAGCCTTCGAGTGAAGCCAGCCGGCCCGCGGCCCCTAATAAAGGCAGCTGCCTCTGTTCCCCTTAAACCAGCCTCCTGCGTGCCTGTCCGTGTGTCGGAGGGTCCCTGTCCCCAGGCCTGCCCCTTCCTTCACCTCCTCCATGTGCACCTCCTCAGTTCTTCCCCTGGGCTCCCCACACGGAGCCAAGAGCTCAGCACACCTGCTGCTGAGCACATGTGGAGTGCAGGGAGCAGACCCCTTCCGGGTGCCAGGTGGGAGGGAGCAGGAGGCGGAGGGAAGAACAGTCCACTCCTGCTTACCTTCCGGAGCTGGAGAGATCTGGAGTCAGCAGGGTGCAGCCGCAGTAGTTCAGCCACTTAGGAGGATCACTGGGGCCCAGGAGTTTGGGTCCAACCTGGCAAAACCGTCTTTTATTTATTTATTGCTTTGCAGTGCTGGGGAACACTTGGGGGGCTGAGGTATTAGGATCACAAGTTGAAGGCCAGCCTCAGCAATGTGAGACTGTGTCAAAAGGGGCGGGGGAAAGACCTGGTGTTAAAGGAGGGGCTCCCAGCTGTGTGGCCTTGTGCATGTCAATTGACCTCTCTGTGCCTCGGTTTATTATTTATAGAAAGGGAGTATTACCCCAGGTGCAGTGGCGCACACATGTAATCCCAGCACTTGGGAGGCTGAGGCAGGAGGATCACAAGTTCAAAGCCAGCCTCAGCAACTTAGTGAGGCCCTAAGCAACTCAGTGAGACCCTGTCTCTAAATAAAATACAACATAGGGCTGGGGATGTGGCTCAGTGGTGGAGTGCCCCTGGGTTCAATCCCCAGTACCAAAAAAAAAAAAAAAGGGAGTATTACACACAGCCTGTTGTGATTCAATGAGATGTCACATGACGGAGGGCAAGTTCAGTGCCTGGCTTGTGGCAAACACCCCCTGGGTAGTGGTTTTCCTTCCTCCTCCACCCTTTGAGGTGCCATTACTCCATTTTGGAGGAGGAAATGGGCTCTGTACCAAGCCCAGCTGAGACTGAGGGGCCCCCATGCATCCTAGCTTTGTACCCCTTTGCAGAAGCCCAAGGCCAACCAGGAAGCCAGTCTGAGAGCCACTGGCCCCCTGACCCTGGGCAGTCTGACCTTAACAATGGCCCTCTGGGCTTGGGCCCTGATGATACGGCCTTCGTCGGTGAGGAGTTCTGCTTCCTCAGGTGTTGAAGATCAACATCAGAGACGCACACCGAGACCAGCATCTATGTAGCAGATTTTATTTAAAAGCAGAAGCACAGACTTCTCCCAGGAGGGAGGAGGGGCCATGGTTGATGTTCTAGAATCCTAAGAAGTGAGCTCACCCTACATCTTTTATAGATTAGGGTCTTCTTTGTTCTGTTCTCTCCCCCCTTATCTTTCTCCTTCCTGCCTAGTGACTAGGCCCAGGAGTTCCGGTGACAGGGCAAAGCAGATGGCAGGGGGAGGGCCTGGGGAGGCTTCAGGTGGGGGCCCAGGGGCAGTAATTAGCCACTCCCTGCCTGCAGCCTTTTGGATGGGGTGGTACAGGCAGGTAACCATGGGGGTCAAAAGGGTCTGGAGACACTGACATTCCAATCTCTGGAGCGTCTCCAACTTCCCAGACTCTGCTGGCCTTCATTCCTCCACCCGACCAGATTTCCTATTCTACACTAACTGCCTGTCCCCAACTCTGGCTTCATCCCCCCTCTAGTTTTAGGAATTCCTGACTGCTGTTGGCTGCTTTGAGCTGGAAGGGGGTGGCGTGGGGCAAGCAGTCTGGAGTTCCCTTTTAGAAATCGGGTTGATCCAGGGGTCCAGGGCAGTAGTCTGGTTGGGGAAGAGCAGGTTGTAAAGACATTTGGGGGTGGGTGCTTCTATGAGAAACAAAAGACATGCTACTGAAATGAGATTTATAGCATCTGGGACATGCCAATGAGTATCATGAAGATGACAGAAGTCGGTCTCTCACCAGGAGGTGGAAGAGCTGAGAAGTTGTTCCCATAGCCAGGCCTAACAAAGCTGGAGAGGACCAGGCCTTCATCTGGGAACTTTAACATTGTCAGAGTGATCAGGAACATAAACACAACATTTAATTTTTAATTTCATTGATGTCCCCAGAAAATATAGGCAAGCTACTTAATGTCATCTGATTTTTAAAAAATATCTTTTTATTCCTATAACCTGTGTTAGTAGCGATCTCTGTATTTCTGTTACGGCCAGTTAATCACACTAGCAAACATTGATTAAGCCTCCCTGTGTAGGTTAGGGAGATCTGGAGGCCTTAGACTGACTAACACTTTCTGATTCTGGACTCTGGCAGTTTCTCTTGATAGTTATCAGGCACACCTGCCTGGGAATCTCTTCTGTAGCTGCCGGTCTTTACTTATTCTAGGGACTGACACCGTGTGCGTCTTAAGTTACATTTAACTACTGTTTCTTTTTTAAATGCCCAAGAATGGCTATGTTTTGGGTTTAACTGTTTTGCTAGGTGTTTAAGATCAAGCTGGTCAAATAGACCTTGTTCCTATCTGTTGTTAAGAGTCAGCTGAGTTCCCACAGGGGTCACTCATGGGGAACTTGAGAGCAGCTTCTTAGCTCCTTTAGTGCCATTTGCCAGGTAGGGTCTCCTTGATGAGGTGGCTTCCCTGGAAGCATCAGGGATGTCTCCCTTTTCCAATGACCCTCCTCTGCAGCAGCTGCACTGATTGGCTTTTCATCCTCTAGTGGTCTCATCAATCTCCCTGATCGGGAGGTTGTGTGGCTCAGAGTTTCAAAGCTCCTTAGAGAAGATCTTTTGTTCCTTGGGTTCAGGCTGACTCTAAGGGAAAGAACCAAACATTGGTTTTCTTGGTCCCTTTATTTTAATCTCAATCTTTAAGTCTTAAACATCCAGGAAGCCAGTCTCACCAGTCAATGCCTGTAACTTTAGAATTATTTACCCCTTTTATTTAACTGGGGTCTACATTATCTTATCTGTCTATAGGTGATGGCTTAGTATCTCAAATTAACTTAGGTGTTTGTTCTTGAAGCAGGACCTCTGCAAAACAATACCAGGCAACAGTTTTAGAGTTTACAAGGAAAATACAAAGTGAAATTAAGAACAGTGAAAACATATTCAGTTGTGTAATAGCTACCTTGAATTTTGCCTGAGCTATACATTATATCCCCCAGTTGAGATCACAGTAATTTTACAACAAAAAGCAATCTTTTGAATACGACTTTAAATGAGCTAAAGTCTGGCTCACCTTGGAGCCATTCTGACGGGCAGCAGGGTGGGAGGCGGAGCCGCACCTCAGGTCGGGCGGGGCTCCTCACAAATCTTAGGTAAAGTCCTAGTTCTGAAGCCCATCTTTGCCTCCTCTTTAAATATCATTTTACAAAGTTTCCATAGATTGTTTCCTGAGTCTATGTGAATGGTAGTTAACACAATATGACATTATATCTAAAACATAAATCAAGGAGAGGCTGAGAGGGCTTTTAACTTCCCTTTTGTGTGGCAAAATGGCAAAGTGTTTTTATGTTTCACAATGTTAATCTTTAAATAAAGCAGGCTCTCACTAACTTTTAGAAATACATTTAATTTACATTTTTTATCTCAGTGTAAAAAGTAACAAGTATTACATTTACCCTATTGATAACAGGTCCTGTTATAGAACATCAAATGATATAAATAAGTGCCCAATAAAATTTACTGTTCTTATAAGTTTAAAATTTCCATTACAGATAAGTTGAGGTTGGGGCATAGCAGCTTGATAAATTATCTGCTTTAAAGACTTGTACACCTGGAAGATATGAACACATTTAATATACAAAGAAGAGTAATAGCACAATTATCTTGATGTTTTAATATTAACCAAGTTTAGCTTTTAAAGAAAAATTTAGACTCTGTAACATAGTATAATACTCTAACAGTTGTTTAACCATAATTGTATAAACCACAATTTCTTTAAGACCAGTTGTTTTAAAGAATGAAACTTGCCGGGCATGGTGGCGCACGCCTGTGATTCCAGCACTTGGGAGGTTGAGTCAGGAGGATCACAAGTTCAAAGTCAGCCTCAGCAACTTAGTGAGGCCCTAAGCAACTCAGTGAGACCCTGTCTCTAAATAAAATACAAAATAGGGCTGGGGATCTGGCTCAGTGGCCGAATGTCCCTGAGTTCAATCCCTGGTTAAAAAAAAAAAAAAAAATGAAACTTAACAGACACAGTGTTAAGAGTAAATTAGTGTTTTTTAAAAAATCCTCATCAGTTCAACATATGAATCAAACTTGGCTTATATTAGTACATTAGTATTTGACCTTAGGAAAAACCTTACATAGCTTTAGCTATATGTGATTGTCTCACATACATATAACCAACTGAGTTACACACAAACCTGTTGAAATTTGCCCTTTACTTACACACAAACTTTCTTAGCACTTACTTAGACCCTCATGTATTTCATCACACAAGGACTTTCCTACCCAGAAACATTTTTTCCTTTTACTAAATACATTTCCATACCTAGAACCTTTTATTTTTTCTTTCCTATCTGTTGATCCCTTTATGTTCACATTTTGAAACAACTTTTTTGCAATTTTTGAACTTAGATACATTACTCCATTATAATAAAATGAAATATTTTATGTTCCCAGTACTCTAATTGAAACACAGTTGAAACTTTTGGATCCCTTCGTATATAGAATCGTACCTGTTAGGACTTAACTCTTAGTAACCTTGTTTTTAGTGATGACACAGGGCAATTTTAAGCCCTTTTTATTTACCAATCTATGAAAACACCAATAATGTTTAAGACTGTTATCCCATGGAATTTAAGGAGTTAAGAGTACTCAATGTTATTTAACAGTTAGCATTTTAACTTTGTAAATTAATCAGATGTCTCTAATAAACACAGCTGAGTAATCCTATATATGTCAAATCTAATTCACTTGTTTTTCTGTAAAAACCAAGATATCAGACAAGTGTGTTGAACAGTATTTGCCATCTCTTTCCTGTTGAAGAAAAGCCCCAGGAACAATTCATATAAGACATTTTATAGACATCAACATTTCATTAGTTTTAACACCTAGAGACTTGTGAAGTAAGTGATTTTAAGACATTTTATTTTCATTTATTTACCCAATTTAAATCGGACCTTTTAACATCATGTGAATTAAAGGTATCTGGATCCCTTTTTAAACTTTGATTCATGAGTGCTCATTATACATCAATTTTGACATCATGTACGTGGTATTCGGACGCACATACAGACAGCATGATATACACATAACATAAAAGCAAAGGCCTTGTAGCTTTTTACAGGTGAATCTCCATTGCAATGTAACAGATGTTCAAAAACTCTAGCTGAAAAAAACAATAGAACTGATCTAAAAAACATTGTCATGAGCTCAAACAATATAGAATTAAAAGGAAAAAAAAAAACAGAGTCCTGGAAAAATGACATGGCTGTTGGTTATTTTAGTAAAGCACCATATAATTTATTTTTTTAGTTTAGATTAGTTGGAGTTCAGGTAAAAAATACTTTTTCTCTTGGGTTTGAGACTGTCTCCTATTGAGCCTGCAAGTTTCTTCCATTTACATTGCAATGTAAGCCTTGACTGAGATCTGGAAGGAGCTGAGAGAGAAATTACTGGTTCAAGAAGAATCGTGATGCCTAGGGCATTTTAATCATTTCTATTTTCAGGACAGGCTTGGAAGTCAAAGAAAATTATGAGACCTTGTTTACCATTACTTTTGTGAATGAAGCTACTATGCTAAGCTTCGTACTGAGATATGCCATTGACTATTGACCTGGTTTGTCCATGGCTGCCTATCCAGTATTTTGGGGTGAATATTTTTAGGGTTATTTTTCTCTCAGTGACAAACAGGTTAAATCTTGCTTTATAAATAAGCTGAGGACAGGGGCTTGAAGTAGGCCCCTTTTTGATATTTTAAAAGCCTTTTGTATGTTTTGGCTCTCACATCAGGGCAGTTGTTCCTTGGCATAGAGTTTTTTAAGGAGGCTGTAAAGAGGCTTAGCCAATTCCCCACACCCAGGAATTCAAAGCCTGCAGTATCCAGTTATCCCTAGGAAGGCTCTGCGTTGCCTCATGGTCTGGGGCAGAGGATACTGTCCTATGGTGGTTATTTTTCCTGTCCTAGCATGTGGGTTCCTTGAGACAGTTGCAATCCTAAGTATTGAACCTGTTGATGGCATAATTAAGCTTCCGTCCTTAAGATCTTATAATCCCCATCAGCTAATAAATTTAGGAGCTCTGCAATGACCTTTTGACATTCCTCCTGGATGGAGGCACATAAAGGATGTCATCTACACATTGGAGAACAATTACAAATGATTTTATCTCTGAATTTTGCTAAGTCCTTAGCTAGGGTCTGTCCAGAACAGGTGAGGGCTATCTCCAAATCCTTGAGGCAACACTGTCCAGGTTAGCTGAGATCCACTATCTGGTTTCTCAAAGGCAAATAGAAATTGTGATTGAGAATCCAGGGGTGTACAGAAAAGGGCATCTTTTAAATCTAACATAGTAAACCAAGCAGCAGCTGGAAAATAAGATAACAGAGTATATGGATTAAGAACTACAGGGGGGAGGGAAATGACTGCTTCATTAATAATTCTAAGGTTTTGGACTAGGGGCCATTCCCCATTTAGCTTCTGAATTGCATGGGTTGATGCAAGGCATTAAAAGTTTCTGTCATTTCAGGTTTTGAATCATCTTTAATAAGTGCTTTTTGTCTTTATGCTCCCTTTCTTTTCTTCTTGATCTCTATTATAAAAAATGGAGATGGGTGCGGTGGCGCACACCTGTAATCCCAGCACTTGGGAGGCTGAGGCAGGAGGATCTCGAGTTCAAAGCCAGCCTCAGCAACTTAGTGAGGCCCTAAGCAACTCAGTGAGAGCCTGTCTCTAAATAAAATACAACATAGGGCTGGGGATGTGGCTCAGTGGTGGAGTGCCCCTGGGTTCAATCCCCAGTACCAAAAAAAAAAAAAATGAAAGATGCAAGCTGGAGGAGATCATCCAAGGATTGATCAGAGCCATGTGTCAGTTGTTGTAATTTCCTCTAAATGTTTGGGGCTGACTGAATGATCAATTTCTCCTTTAAAAGTAGGTGGCCCTCTATGGATTCAGGATTCAGGGGTGTGTTTCCTCATTGCCTTGCTGAGTCTCTCCATGAAAATAGCAGGACTTTCCTGAAGGCCTCATATAATAGCTTTCCCAGCATCCTGCTCCTTGCTTGAATCCCAGTTGGGATGGTTTCTGGGGCCTGTCTGTGCTCTACGTGGCTAAATAATAGCGTAATTCTTCCACGTGAAGCCACACACCTGGCATAAGTTCTGAAACATCTCAATGTATTTATCTGGATCCTTGAAAAACCTCCCTAAATTTATTTTTATCTGTCTTAAGTTGGGGGGGAGTCCCCTCAATTTTTCTCCCTCAGTAGGTGATTCCTCGAGACTTCCTCCTCTCATGGTAGAGACCATTGAGGTCAAGCCTGGTAACTTATGAAGGGCACTTTTCCTGATCTTTTGTAATTTTGCAGTGCACAGGTGAACCTGGGAACGCTGTTGAGAGAGAAGCTCCCATCTGAATGAGAAGTAGTATTAGGAACGCCTCCCTAAGTTTGAGCTTCCTTATGGTCCAGAGAAACCCGTCTCGCACTACCTAGCTTTGCCAAAGTTATTTCTGGCCTTCTTTGGCAAAGTGCTGGGGTCTCAGTTCACCCTGTGCCAGAGACCCTTGGAGGATTCAGACTAAAGGGCGTTACTGCTGACCTCCCTGCCACTAAACTCCTGATTACGAAAAAACCACGACAAAAGTGAAAATTGTGCATTTTTTGCCTATTTTTTTTTGCCCTGAAGACTAAAGGAATCTCCAGAGGGTGAGGGGACATCTATTGGTCTTAATGCCCTTTTCTTGGAGGGTCTCATGGGGGTTGATTTTAAATGCCTCCCTCTTGCAGCTTAAGGGAACACAGCACAACTAAGCACAGGGACAGTAATGGGGAGATTCTAGGTAGACTGGTGAAGCTAACTGTGCGAACAAAGGAAACCTGGGCATTTTCTTACTAATCATCCCAGGTCTTTTCTTAATCCTACAATTTGAATTCCTAATGTCTGATTGGTGAGGGAAGGGGAACATCCAGGAGGGAGCGGATGTGGTGGGGAGTGTTGTATGGCCCATACAGAGGCAAAGGTAATTGACACTTTCCCTTAGTGCTATTTGTCAACCGATCACCCTAGATACCCTTTAGGGTGGTTGGGAGGGGTGTCCGGAGAAAGAACCTTCAGGATCCACCCGAGAGTAGCCTGGGCCTGAGAACCCCACCGTTATTCGAACACTTTCTGCACCTCCACGCATCGGAGGTAGATCAGGACTAGGGACACTATGTACTGAGGACAATTGCCCTCTGGGCCTGGACAGAAAAGTAGGAAGCAGCATCAGCAGAGTCCGACATACCTGCTCTGCATGCAGCAGGTGACTGGGAACTGCCTGGGCTGGGAACCTCTCACCCAGTCTTGAAGGATGGCGGCTGCACTAGCTGCATCTGAGTAGCTGACGGGTGCCCACTTTGCCCTCCAGAAAGAAAGAGACAGAAAGATGCACCTCAAGCAGGTGTGGGGTGCGTAGAGGAAGGTTTACCTCAGTGTAGATCTCGGTGGGACCCTCAAATCTGATACTGCCACTGATTGGTGACGAGGTCTGCTTCCTCAGGTGTTGAAGATTAACATCAGAGAAGCACACCGAGGCAAGGTTCTATTTAAAGGTAATAACAGACTTCTCCAGGGAGGGAGAAGGGGGCCATGGCTGATGTTCTAGAATCTCAAGTGAGTGCACCCTGCATCTTTTATAGATTAGGTTCTTCTTTGTTCTGTTCTCTCCCCCCTCATCTCTCCTTCCTGCCTGCGTGACTAGGTCCAGGAGATGCCAATGACATAGCAAAAAAAGGTGAGAAGCAGATGGCAGGGGAAGGGCCACAGGGAGGATTCGGACAGGGAGGGGCCCAGGGGGCATTAATTGGCAATTCCCTGCCTGCAACTTTTTTTGGGGGAGGGGGCAGTTAGGCAGGTAACCTTGGTGATCAAAAGGGCATTGGAGACACTGATCTTCCAATCTCCCAGGGGCGGTCTCCAACTTCCCAGACTCTGCTGGCCTCCATTCCTCGATTTGACCAGATTCCCTATTCTGCACTAGCTGCCTGTCCTCAATTCTGGCTTCACTGACCTCTATCACCAGCCCCCATTTCTGTGCTAGGAGGAGCTGGGGAGGTAAGTGGACCGCTGCAAGATCCAAGAGGTAGAGGCCAACCAACCTGAGGCCTCCTGCTGCCTGCAGCTCTTCCTTGGGGTGCAGCAGAGAACAACAGGTCACTCGCTGGGCCTGAGATGAGGCCTCTGAGCTGGTCTCCCTGGTTTTCAAAGAGGATGTCTCTTGGCTGCTACCTGGAGGGCAGTGCTTACCTCAAATGCCCAGTGCACATGAGGGAGCAGGGCGGTGGCCGGGTCGCCCCCCAGACCCACCACCTCCCTGCACCTTTTCCCTTCTGCTTGCCGCTGGGCCAGATTCTCCAGGACCCGCCTACCTCCCTGGGAAACAGCTGTGGGGCCTCAGTCAAAGTTCCAGAAGTCTTCAAATCAGAACATCACTGGGCTCCCCCAAAACTCTGGGCAGTGTCCTGAGGCACGGTGGAGACTGCGCAGCAAATCTCATTCTCAGGAACATCTGGCGCCAGCTGAGGCCCCTCTTCCCTCATCCATAAAAGGGGGGTCATTTTGGATGAATGAGCTGCTCATCGATCCCCTGGGACCTGGTGGGCCCACCTCCCTGAGAGAGACAAAGAGGACTCCCAGAAGCCAGGGTTCCCGTGGGCCACACCCAAGCTCCTGCCTCCCCTGGGGCTCCTGAGCCGCCACCCAGAGAGAAGCCACTTTGGAAGCCTGGCTGTGGAGGGGCGCCCTCTGCTGGACACCAGAGAAATGTCCCCAGGCTGCCTCCAGTCTTGTCTTTTTTTTTAACCACTGAGTCCCATCCTCAGCCCACTTTTTAAATATTTTATTTATTTATTTAATAATTTTTTTTGTTGTAGATGGACGCAATGTCTTTATTTAATTTATTTTTTTAATGTAGTGCTGAGGATCGAATCCAATGCCTCACATGTGCTAGGCAGGCACATTACCACTGAGCCACAGCCCCAATCCATAAATATTTTATTTATTTATTTATTTATTTATTTATTTATTTATTTATTTATTTATTTATTTATTTAAAATTTTTTTGGAACCAGGGATTGAACTCAGGGACACTCGGCCACTGAGCCACATCCCCAGCCCTATTTTGTATTTTATTTAGAGACAGGGTCTCACTGAGTTGCTTAGGGCCTCGCTAAGTTGCTGAGGCTGGCTTTGAACTCGCGATCCTCCTGACTCAGCCTCCCAAGTCGCTTGGATTACAGGCGTGCGCCACTATGCCCGGCAAATATTTTTTATTTTATTTTATTTTATTTTATTTTATTTATTTATTTTTTTGCAGTGCTGGGGATTGAACCCAGGGCCTTGCGCTTACAAGGTAAGCACTCTACCAACTGAGCTATATCCCCAGCCCCCAAATATTTTATTTTTAAAAGATATTTTCAGTTGTAAATGGATACAATACCTTTATTTTATTTATTTATTTTTATGTGGTGCTGAGGATCTAACCCAGTGCCTCACACATGCTAGGCAAGTGCTCTACCACTGAGCTACAGCCCCAGCCCTATATTCTATTTTATTTTTATATTTTGAGGGCACTGGGGCTTGAACTCAGGGCCTTGTGCATGCTAGACAAGCACTCTACCAACTGAGCTACATCCCCAGCGCCCTATATTTTAGTTTAAGACAGGGTCTTGCTAAGTTTCTCAGGCCCTTCTAAGTTGGTGAGGCTGGTTTGGAACTCTCCATCCTCCTGTCTCAGCCTCTCAAGCCACTGGGATTACAGGCACACGCCACTGTATGTGGCCTGTCTCAAGTCTTCACAATTCCCCCATGCTGATTCCCCCAACACGAGCCGAGCATGCACTCTCTACCAGGACTGGGACCACAACGTGCAGAGGAGATCCCTGGGGCCGAGAAGAGACTGGGCATGAAATTGGATAGACCTGTCTTTAAACCTCAGCTCCACTGCTATGTGTCCCTGGACCAGTTACTCAACATCTCTGAATCTGTTTCCTCATCTGTCAAATTAATACTAGTATCTACCCTGAGGGGTTGTGAGAATTTGCTGAGGTAAGGTATGGAAATGTACGATGCCTGGGAGGATCACAAGTTTGAGGCCAGCCTTGGCAACTGAGGAAGACCCCGTCTCAAAACAGAAAATAAAAAGGCTAGAGCCAGGCACAGTGGCACTCTCCTGTAATCCAAGTGGCTTGGGAGGCTGAGGCAAGAGGATCACAAGTCCAAAGCCAGACTCAGCAACTTAGCAAGGCCCAAATTAGTGAGACCCTGCCTCAAAATTAAAAAAAAAATTTAAAAAGGGGGGCTGGGGATGTGGCTCAGTGGTTAAGCAACCCTGGGTTCAATCTCTGAGAGGGAGGGGAAGGGAATGGGGAGGGGGAGGAGTAGAAACAGATAGTGCCTGGGACCTGACACTGGGGGCTCTGTAAACGTGACTCCCCTTCCCCTTGTAAGACTCAGTGCATCCCAAGAGCTAAGAAACGGGGTCCTGAGAAATTAAGAAGAGCTCTGTTCTTGGACCCCCCTTGATGTCACCCTCAGCTCCTGCTCTTGCCTGTGTGATCTCAAGCAAGAGACTGCACCTCTCTGAACCTGTTTCCTCCTCAGCAAAATGGGGATCGTTGCCCTCAGGAGATGATGGTGTGGAGAGCTGACGAGGTGGCAGTGGCTGCTTGATTCTTCCTGCTCATCTGCATCATCGATTCTATTCAGAGAACGCGCCGTATCTTGCTGCTCCTGGCACAGAGTAGATGATCAATAAATGCAAAAATAACTTTTAGCGGAACCAGTCAGTAGGGTGGTGGGTGGTCCTTGCCACTTTCCTCTGGCAAGGGGACCTGGGGAGGGCTGGGCAGTGGGGACCTGGGGAGGGCTGGGCAGGGGAGCCAACCCAGGCGGCAGCCTTCACTCTGCCCTGGGAACATTCGTGGACGTGGCCTCCCTGAGCCTCGGAGCTGGGGCTGGGCTGGGAGAAGGGCAATCTTGCAGAGCCTCCCACCAAGTCCCATGCCAGCAGCTGCCCCTACCCTTCCTGCCTCTGTGACAAGGAGCCCTGGGAAGGTCCAACTGCCTGTGTGCGGGCGGCAGGCGGGCAGCTCTGACCCCATCCCTTACTGTGTGGCTTTGGTCAAGTCGTTTTCCCTCTCTGAGTCTCTGCATCCTCCTCTGTAAAACAGGGATGCCGGCTGCTCTGGAACATTCCTCAGCCAGGAGTCCAAATGAATGAACTATGGCGAGGGGAGGGCCGGCAGACAAGCAGGTTTCTCACTTATAGCAGGGCCTTTTGACCTACAGCCACTCTGAGTGGGGGAGGGAGACTGTGACATCTTACCCTCCAGAGAGGGCACGTTAGCTACTGGGCGAATGACCCCTCAGACCAGTAGCCCAGGGAGCTGGACAAGGAGCCAAAGATCCAGGTTCACGTCCCAGCCTTGCCCCAGTTGCTTCTTCTCAGGAATAAGTTAGCTTCTCCGCATGCCCGGCACACAGCAGATGCTCCCCGTGTGAGCTCACAGGCTCTCTGGGCCTCAGCCTCCCCCCCTGCCAAAGCATCTGTTATCCTCTCTTTAACCCATTCCTCAGCCATTTCTGGAGTCGCCTACACTGGAAGCCCTCCCTTGTCCTCTCCCCTGGACAGCCAACCCTGAGCTCCAGACCCTGCCGCAGAGACATCGTCCCCTGGGCTGTAATGATCACTAACCTGACAGCCTGCTGGTCCTTAAAGTCAAGGACAGCCACTGCAAAGGACCCGACAGGACAGCCTGCAGAGTTGAGAGCGGGGACTCAGGCAGACACCAAGCACGGGATCCCTCCGGTGTTTCACACAATGCCTTCACATCCCTGCCGGGGAGCAGCAGAGTGACATGGTGGCTCTGTAGCAAACTGGAACTTAGCTTAGTACTGCGTCCCACACACCGCACCTAACACACGTGCTGCTCACGAAGTTTGGCCCAGCGGCATCACCATCACCTGACAACTTGCCCGAAGTGGAAATTCTGTGGCCGAGCCCTGGGGAAGCAAAACTGTAGGAGGGGCCCAGCGATCTGTTTTGTTTTGCTTTTTTGGTTCCAGGGATTGAACCCATCGGTGCTTCACGATGAAGCCACATCCTCAGCCCTTTTTATATTTGGGGGGGGGGGGGTAACCGGGGATTGAACTCAGGGGCACTCGACCACTGAGCCACATCCCCAGCCCTATTTTGTATTTTATTTAGAGACAGGGTCTCACTGAGTTGCTTTGCACTTCAGTAAGTTTCTGAGGCTGGCTTCGAACTCTCGATCCTCCTGCCTCAGCCTCCCGAGGCCCTGGGATTGCCGGCGTGCGCCTCCACGCTGCTAGCCTGGCGATCTGGGTTTTAGCACGCCCTCCAGACAATCTACTAGCAGGCCTAATCTCCAAAACCACTGTCCTACAATAACCCTACAGAGTCACGGAAATTATCGCCACTTTACAAACAGGGTGAACAAAACACAGGGGGCAACTGGTCGGGTCTCCGGCTGTAGGTGGGGTACCGCAGACATTCATGCAGCTTGGCTCCCTGGAAATCACAGACGAGCTGGCATCAGAACTAAATTAGGACCAGTAAATTTTGGCCATTCACGAATAACTCCACGTTGAGTGCCCACTAGCTCCAGGCACTGTCCTAGGCACGGGGTCTGGCAGAGAGGGCCATAACCAGAACACAGCACATTGGGGGAGGAAATGGAACAGGCTGGTGGCCCCTTTAAAAGGAGGGGCCTGGCGGGCGGAACTGTGAGTCAACGCTGCGAGGTGCACCCGGGAGGCCGCGAATGCTACACCCGGAAGTCTCTTAGGCGATACAGGAAGCTGCGCCGTTGGAAACATCACCACGATGGGTCGCCACAAGAAAAAGAAGCAGCGGGATGGCGACGATCGGCGAACCCGGCTAGTTCTCAGCTTCGATGAAGAGAAGCGGCGGTGAGTGGCAGGGCTGGACAGCGTCCTCTCGGGCTGCCGGCGAGGCCTGGGCCAGGTCCGGCTTCCGCGCGCCCGCCCGCGCTGAGAGCTCTTCCGGCCCCGCCCCCGGGGCGTGGCCAGACTTCCTCCGGCCTCTCCCAGCTCGGCGGGGTGGAGGTGCCCGCGCTCCCCGGCTCGCGCAGAGCGACAGCCTGGACCTCTGTAGTCTTGCTGATCCCATTAGCCCTGTACCCAGTAGCCACTCGGCCGTCGTTGATGAGCGATGAGCCAGTGAAGCGAGAGTGGCGTACCTTCTTCCATGCACTCACCAGACGCCCACTGGGCTCCTGCGGTGCCCCAGGCTTCGGGCCAGGAAGCCCAACCTCGGAGCCTCAGCGCCCCGCTAGACAAATGGCACATAGTGGCTGGTCCGCGAAAAGCCCAGTGCTGGGTGTCAGAACAAAACGGAAAAGAGCAGCCGGCACTAGAGAGATGTAAGGGGCAGAGATCAGATGGGGTGGGGAGCGAAACGCCCGGGTATCACCAGGAAACTCCGAGGGCACATCAGCAGGTCCTACGGGGGGTCAGGGGGCCCGGGGAAACGGGTGTCGGTTCAGTGGAGGATTTTTGCAGATCTGGGTGAAGGTATTCTTGAAAGCCCTTCCAGCAGTGACTTAATTCCCTGAGCGGTAATATTTCCCAGCGTAGAGGGGTTTCAACCTACTGTGTGGGTCCACTATTTGCCCTTGCTTGAAGCTGAGAGCTCTGGAGAGTGGCAGGAGGCAAAGTCTCCGTATTTTGCTAAACTTCCAGGGTCAAGCAGGGAGTGATGGTGCACATCTGTAATCCCATGGCTTGGGAGACAGAGGCCAGCCTCAGCAACTTAGTGAGGCCCTGTCTCAAAATAAAAAACAAAAAGGTCTGGGGATGGGGCTTAGTAGTAGAGCACCCCTGGGTTCAGTCCCGGGTACCAAAAAAAAAAAAAAAAAAAAGGGAAGAAGAAAAAGAAAACCCCCAAACAAAAAACTTACACGGTCAAATATTCCATAATGATGATTTGGTCATGATGGGCCACATAATGATGGTGTGTCATGCCGCCTCCAGGTGTAGTAGACTACTATTTAAGTTTGTGTAAATATACTTTGTGATATATATATTTTTTTAAAAACTGGGGATTGAACCCAGGGGCACTCCACCACTGAGCCACATCCCCAGCCCTATTTTGTATTTTATTTAGAGACAGGGTCTCACTGAGTTGCTTAGGGCCTTGCTAAGTTGCTGAGGCTGGCTTTGAACTCACGATCCTCCTGACTCAGCCTCCAGAGTCGCTGGGATTACAGGCGTGTGCCACCGCGCCCAGCTACTTTGTGATATTTAAGCAGCAACAAAATCACCTAGCAACTCATTTCTCAGAGTGTGTCCTTGTCATTAAATGGTGCATGACTGTACTCTGTGGGACCTTGGGGAAGGACTGCGCCTCAGTGTCCCTATCTGTTAGGGGGGTTTGACCCCTGCTGTCCTGAGGGTTAAATGAGTTGGATGGAGCCCACACACAGTGGTGCAGCATTGGCTTTTTTCTCCTCCTAGGCAAGTGCTTCCTTCCTTGTATCTCCTCCCGACTCTCCTGCCTCTGGCCTGCTTCCTTCCTGTAGGGAGTACCTGACCGGCTTCCACAAGCGCAAAGTGGAGCGTAAGAAGGCAGCCATCGAGGAGATTAAGCAGCGGCTGAAAAAAGAGCAGAAGAAGCTCCGGGAGGAGGTGCAGGGGAGGTGGATGGAGGGGGACTTACAGCCCCAGATGGCCCTGACAGAGATGGCTGCAGGGATGGGGGAGGAGTGTGGGGCAGAACAGGATGGAGGAGCCCTTTATACAGGGAGAGGCACTGGCCTGGGCCAGAGGCAGTGGGAGGATGGAGTCTCCTCCTGACTCTGCACTTTCGGCCATGGTCTCACATACCGTGAGGTCAGCAATGCCCCTGCCTGAGATTGGACTGAGAGGCCATACCCACTGTGCTCTTCCCATCTGGTTTCAGCGCCACCAGGAATACTTGAAGATGCTGGCAGAGAGAGAGGAGGCACTGGGTGAGTCCTCCTTGGCCTGGCTGGAGAACAGCCAGGGAGCCTGGGTTTCTGTGCCTGCTAGTGAGTGGGAGGGGAGAGGGGTGAGAACTGCACAGGTGACCGGCCTCTTTAGCTCCAGGAGTCTTGGTGATGACCCTGGCACCGGGGGTTGGCCTCACAGAGCTCTGAGCACAGCTGGATCAGAGACCAAGAGGAGATGCAAATGTCATGGTAAACTGAACCTGAGCAGGGAGCCCAGTTTCCGAGGACTAGAGGAACTGGGGTTGGAGAGAGGGGCAGCAGCAGTCCCTGATGTCACCGAGTTTGTCTAAATGGGGTCTGGCCGAGAGCACGAGGGGAAGAGTGGATCATTTATACATTTGTTTGCAGGCCAGGCCTGGGAGGGAGGCTCGAGCTCGGTTGCTTGTTCTGGGGCTGAGGCCTGATCTCTGCTTTCCCTGCAGAGGAGGCAGATGAGCTAGACCGGCTGGTGACGGCAAAGACGGAGTCTGTGCAGTATGACCACCCCAACCACACCGTCACTGTGACCACTATCAGTGACCTGGACCTCTCTGGAGCCCGACTGCTCGGACTACCCCTGCCTGAGGTGGGTTCTGCCCTGGGGAAGAACGGGCACAGGGCGTGACTTGCCGGGGGTTGCCAATACGGCCCATGTTTTGGGTATCCCAGTGCAAGGAGCTCTTCCAGGGTGGGCCCTTCAGGGCAGCTAAAGGAGCTTAGCCACTGAGCCACAGCCCAGCCCTTTTTTTTTGGTAGATGGACCCAATACTTTTTTTTTTTTTGCTGTGCCGGGGATTGAACCCAGGGCCTTGTGCTTGTGAGGCAAGCACTTTACCAACTGAGCTAGATCCCCAGCCCCGACCCAATACTTTTATTTTATTTATTTTTATGTGGTACTGGGGATCCAACCCAATGCCTCACATGTGCTAGGCATGTGCTGTACCACTGAGCCACAACCTCAGGCTCCCCATCCCTTTTTTTTTTTTTTTTTTTTGGTGGTGCTGGGGATTGAACCCAGTGCCATGTGCCTGTGAGGCAGGCACTCTGCCAACTGAGCTATATCCCCAGCCCCCCAGCCCTTTTTCATATTTTTGTTTAGATACAGAGTCTTGTTGAGTTGCTTAGGGACTCGCTAAGTTGCTGAGGTTGGCTTTGAATTGATCCTTCTGCCTCAGCCTCCCAAGCTGCTGGGATTATAGGTGTGTGGCACCATGCCCAGCTTGGGCAAGTTTCTTTGACTTGCCTGCTTCCCTATCTTCATCCATAAACTGGGAGCTGCTGATGGTAGCACTTGCCTTGTGGGATTGCTCTGAGGATAAAAGCGGTGGATCCAGCCAGGTGTGGTGGCACTTCCCTGTAATCCCAGCAACTCTGGAGGCTGAAGCAGAAGGATCATCAGTTTGAGGTCAGCCTCAGCAATTTAGCAAGACCCTGTCTCAAAAAATAAGAAGGGGATATATCTCAGTAGTAGAGTGGCCCAGGGTTCAATCCCAGTACCCCCCAAAAAAGGGCTGAATCACTTGGCACCATGCCTAACCAGCACTGTGTGCTCAGCAAAAGATGCTGTTTGTTTTGATTGTTCCTCTGGCCTGATAAGCAGCAATAACACGGCACATCGTGTATGCTGAGAGTAAATTTTCAACCTGTGGGTTGTGCATCATCAATCGGTCACAATGAGCATTAAAAAGAGGGACTAGGGGGCTGGGGTTGTGGCTCAGTGGTAGAGCACTTGCCTAGCATGTGTGAGGCCCTAGATTCTTGCCTTAGCAGCACATATAAATACAATATAGGTATTGTGTCCACTTTCAACTAACCCCTCCCATCCCAAAAAATATATATAAGAAAAGAGACTAGGGATGTAGCTCAGTGGTAGGGTGCTTGTTCACTGTGCAGGAGATTCTGGCTTCCATCCCCAGCACTGCAAGAATAATAAAAAGAACAGAACATAATTGAGCCAGGTAGTGGTACACACCTGTAATCCCAGGCTCAGGAGGCTGAGGCTGAGGCTGGAGGATTGCAAGTTCAGGGCTAGCCTTGGCAATTTAGCAAGGCTCTGAGCAACTTAGTGAGACTATTTCAAAGCAAAAAATAAAATGGGGGCTAGGAATGTGGCTCAGTGGTTAAATGCCTCTATGTTCAATCCCTGGTACCAAAAAAAGAATAGAATTGAAAAATATTCTGAAATGAAAAATAGCAGAAAGCATCATAATACGTGTTATCTTGTTTCACGAAACATCAGTTTCAGTTGAAGTTGCGTCTGCCTGGCTCCTGTAAGAACTTACCAGTGGCTGAGAGCGGTGGCCCCCGCCTGTAATCCCAGCACTTGGGAGGCTGAGGCAGGAGGATTGCGAGTTCAAAGCCAGCCTCAGCAACTTAGCGAGGCCCTAAGCAACTCAGTGAGACCCTGTCTCTAAATAAAATACAAAATAGGGCTGGGGATGTGGCTCAGTGGCCGAGTGGCCCTGGGTTCAATCCCCAGTTCAAAAAAAAAAAAGAACTTACGATGGGTCCAGCTGTCCCTGTGCATCTGAGGAGGCTTGGTTGCAGGACTGCAGGACTCCTCCGATTCTGAGATCTGCAGATGGTTGTGTACTTGCTGTGGCCGGTGCTGTCCCGCCGCGGGCTTTTCGTCATGTCTAGGTTGCTCATGATGCCTAATGCGCGGCCAGCGCCAGGTCCATAGCTGCGCTGTATTGTTTAGGGAACAGTGACAAGAAAAGTCAGCATGCTCAGTGCAGAGGGAGGGAGGTTCTTCCAGTGTTTCTAGTCCAGGGCTGGTTGAGTGTGGACCCGGTACAGAGGCTGACCGCAGGGCCAGGGCGCAGTGTCCTGCCTGTGCAGTCTGACGTCTCACTCATCTGCCACTGTGCCGGCTTGTGTGTCGCTCTGAGGGAGAGGCCAGTCCTGCCACCTTGCTCACGTGTTATTCATGGCTGCGAGAGTGTCCGCTGTAAGCCACTAGCTGAGGCCGGGGAGGACTTTGGAACAGGGCTCTGCGCTGTGTGATCCTGGCCTTAGGGTGGACATGGACCTTCTGCCCAAGGCCTCTCTGGCCCCGCACCCCCCACCCCTGTACTTGCCATAGCCGTGCTCACTTAGGGTGTCCAGCCCGGGGTCCTCGTCCATCCACTTTCTGTGACAGTTCTTATCCTGTGCTTCTCTAGCCAGGCGTCGGGGACGGGTCCAAGGAGGAGATGTCGTCTGTGGAGAAACCAACCAGAGCCTTACCCAGGAAGTCCAAAGACCCCCTGCTGTCTCAGCGGTGAGCCTGGCTGGTCCTGGTGGCTGGCATCAGGGGCCATGCCTGCGGAGCTGCCTCCTGCTGGCCTGTGCAGGGCAGCCTCGGGCAGGTGTGGGATTGCGGGCGCCCTGGAGTCAGGGCAGGCCAACCTTGGGGTGGATTTGGGGCCTGTCCTGACCTCCCCTGGCTGCATGATGACTTGTCCAGCCCACCCCACCCTTGCCCCTCCACCCTGTTCCCTGGGCACACTGAGGCCCTGGCCTCACCCCTCCACTCCACAGGATCTCCTCCCTCACGGCGTCGCTGCATGCCCACAGTCGGAAAAAGGTCAAGAGGAAACGTCCCCGCCGAGCTCAGGACTCCATCAAGAAGCCCCCCAGTGCCACTCGTACCAGCAAAACCCAGCGCCGCCGACTGACAGGCAAAGCCCGGCACAGTGGAGAGTGACCCCAGGGCCCTCAGTGCCCCAGCCTGGGCCCTGTCCTGCCTCAGTGCGACCATCCTGCAACCTGTACACTGGGTGGTGACTCCACAGCCAAGCTGGGAACCAGGGCCGCTCAGGGCTGGGGCTGGCCTTGTCCTTGGCTGAGGACCACCCTGGGGCTTGAACCCCTGACGGAGCAGGCAGGGCCAGGCCAGCATCTTCCCAATGGACCCCTGCCTGGAACTCATCAGATTTGTGAAACTCCAGACGTGTGCCTTGTGGTTTGTCCCCTGGCCTTGGCCCCGTGTCCCAAGGGCTGGCTTCTGGGTGGGGGAAATGGGGGGTGCAGGGCCAGCCTCACTCTCCAGCAGCCCTCCCTGAGGGTGGGACAAGGCTGTGTGGGACCTGGGTCCCCCGGGCGTGTCCGTGGTAAGAGTCCAGAGCCCACCCGCTGCCTGGGTGGGTGGACAGTGGCAAGCCCCGCACTTCGCTCAGACTTCTGCTGGGCCTCATGGCTCCTGGGCTGGAGGTGAAGGGACGGAGTGTACAGACCTGGGACCACTGCCAGGCCCCCAGCAGCTCCCAGAGCCCAGCTAAGGAGCAATTGTTGATCTTTGTTTGTTTTTCTCTTACTTTCTCTCTGGGGTGTGTGTGGGTGTGTGGGGGTGGGGCCGGGGTGGAGCCCAGGGCTCACACCACATGCCACCGAGCCCCCCGCCCCCAGCACAGTCCTCAGTTGTTAAAGAAAGTGCATCTTGACTAGCAGGAGTGTGGCCCCTCCAGGGCTGACCCCCCCAAGCCAGCTGGTGTCCAGGAGGGCTGCCTCTGCTTCACACTCTTACCAGAGAGCCTCTCTGTGGCTTCCGAAAGCAGCCTTGGGCTGGGCTGGGGCTCAGTGGCGGAGCACTTGTGTGAGGCGCTGGGTTCCATCCTCAGCACGGCATATAAATAAATAGATCAAATAAAGGTCCATCAGCAATCGACAACAGATCAAGAAAGCAAGCAGCCTTGCGAAACTTGGCCAGCGGGAGTCCTGGGAAGGAGCTCTGGAGTCTGGGTGGCTGTGGGCGGGGAAGCCACACTGGGGAGGAGCCCTGGAGTCTGGGTGGCTGTGGGTGGGAAGCCACACTGGGGAGGAGCCCTGGAGTCTGGCTGGCCGTGGGTGGGAAGCTGCACTGGGGTCTGTGCTGCTCTGGCGGGGTAGGTCGTGCTCTCAGCTCCCAGGAAAGCTCATGGCTACTGTGGGAGACGTGCAGGGCAGGGCCCGAGATGGGGCGTGTCGGGGGCTACCACTGGCTTCACTCCAGGGCATGGGGGGACTCTGGAGGATGGGCTGCCAGCCAGGCCTTCGGGACAGGCCGCTGCTCACGCCACAGGGTGTGCTGGTAGCAGCCGTCCCCAGTGGGCGGGCAGGCTCAGGAACCATGGCTCAGGTGGTACCTGGGGGAGCCTGGGCTCCTCCAGGGCACCGTCAGAACCCAGCTGAGAGCTGGTTCACGGCAGAGGCCTGCCCAGGCCTGGAAACAGGCCCCTTCCCTCTGGCCCCCAGCCTCCCTGCCAGCGTCCTACACTTGGGGCACCTGCTTGGCAGAGTGTGCCCATTTCCAGGTTCTCCAGGTGGTTCTGGTACTCGACCCAGAGCAGTGGGTGAGGGCCTCACCCTGCAGACCACCGGGAGCAGAGCAGCCAAGCCCAGGGAGCAGCGCACGGCTGCGGGGTTTGTGCTGAGCTGTGTAGACCTCTGGGTGTGTTTCCTGGTGTGGAAGAGGACAAAACGCCTCCCTCGGGGCTGAAGCAAGACCCGAGTGACCACTTCCCCCACCCGGGCCCTCTGTTGCTGTCTCAGCTGAGACATCCACAGGGTCCTGACTCCAGTCCCTTCCCATCTCCAGTGACGTGAGGCATTTACAGCACAGGTGCACAATTTTCCACTTTTACAAGTCTTCAATCCTGATTGGCCCCTCCCATGTGTGCCATTGGTGTTTCCTGCCAAGCCCGAAACTGAGTGACTGGTTTGGCTAACCCTGGGGTCAGGGCTGATAGCGAGTCAACTCCTTGGTGAAAGCCCAGGACCCCTGTCCACGCTCCATGCCTGGATTCCCCCCTTCCTTTTGCCCTCCATCCTGGGGTGACTTGGGCCCCTAGGAGTTTCATCAAGATGGGTGAAGCCACATGTGGTGGTGCACACCTTAATCCCAGCAACTCAGGAGGCTGAGGCAGGAGGATAGCAAGTTTGAGGCCAGCCTGAGCAATTTAGCAAGACCCTGTCTCAAAAGGGCTGGGGATGCAGCTCAGTATTAGAGCACTTGCTTGCACGAGTGAGATCCTGGGTTCAATCCCCAGGATTTAGGGGAAATTCAAGGTGAGGTTTCATCTGGGTCATCCAGGTGTGGTGGCACATGCCTTTAATCCCAGCTATTCTGGAGGCTGAGGCAGGAGGAAGTTGATCTAGTGAGATGTCTCAAGAAAAAATAGAAAAAGGGCTAGGGATATAGCTCAGTGGTAATGCCCTAGATTCAACCCCAGTACCACAAAAAGAAGAAGAAAAAAGTTTAAAAGAGCGAGGTTTAGCTGTGTATGTCAAAATTGAAAAACAAGTATTCTCTGGTTGGCAGACATGGGAGGTTACCCGCTTGGAGCTGGGAAGGCTGAAGGGCCAGGACGGCAGGCTTTTAGTTGTTTGTTTTTGTGGTACTGGGGACTGAACCCAGGGATGCTCTACCACTGTTTGAGCTCTTATATGCTGTTCTTAACACACGGCTTCTGCCTCACAGTCCAAGATGGCTGCTTGAGCTGCAGCCATCAAATCTGCATTTCAGTCGGCAAGATGAAGGAGACGGTGAAGACGGGTATGACTGTCCTTTTAACAACTCTCAACATTTGAGTTTTGTCGGCCAGGCAGAAGGCAAAGGCCCAAGGCAGGGGAATGAAGGAATTCCTGGCTGCAGAGAGGCTGGGAACTTTGGCCTTTTCTGGGAAACCAATACCCAGATGAAAATTGGGGATAAGGGGTGGCACACGCCTGTAATCCTAGCAATATGAGAGGCTAAAGGAGGAGAATCAAGTTCGAGGCCAGTGTTGGCAATTTAGTGAGAACTTGTCTCACAAAATAGAACTGGGGGGCTGGGGTTGTGGCTCAGTTACAGAGCACTTGCCTAGCACATGTGAGGCACTGGGTTCGATTCTCAACACCACATAAAAAAATAAAGATGCCTTGTCCATCTACAATTAAAAATATTTTTAAAAGTAGAACTGGGATGTAGCCCAATGGTAGAGCACTAGGGCACCCCTGGGTTCAATTCCCAGTACAACAAATAAAATTGAGGATCATGTTACTAAAAGGAGAAGAGGGGTTGGGTGGCAACCAGAAGATTCTACCCAGTTTTAATCAGCTTTTTTGCTGCTGTGACTAAATGATCTGACCAGCACAATTAGAGAAGAGGAGAAGTTTATTTGAGGGCTCACGGTTTCAGAGGCCACAGACAGTGGCTCCATTCCTTGGGCTTGAGGTGACGCTCCGCTTCACATCATGGTGCAATGTGTGGCAGAGGGAAGCAGCTCACGTCATCAGTCATCAGGAAGCAGAGAGAGAGAGAGAGACTCCACTCCCCAGATGCAAAATAGCCACGCCCCAATTCCCACCTCCTCCAGCCACACCCTGCCACTTCAATTAATCCCATCAGGGTTAATCCACTGATAGTGTTAAGGCTCTTACAAGCCAATCATTTCTTCTCTGAACCTTCCTACATTGTCTCGTGTGACTTCTGGGGGAAACCTCACATCCACACCATAAGGTACCCCAAAGCCAAACACATAAAAGGCCACGATGGGGATCTGCAGACATTGACCACCCTAGTTCCCTCCTCGGGTCAGGCCCTGCTCTGGGACAGCAATAGGCAGTGGCAGTTACCTGGAGCTGGGCTCAGTCCACTAAAGGAAGGAACCTCTTCTAGTAGGTTCTTTGGAAGTGGCCTGAGCTTCTTGCGGGCCAGGCGAGATCAGGAATTGTGGAGGAGAGGGCCCCTGTGTCAGGGTGGCCTCAGCCTTGTTCTCTCCAGGGTCCCTAGCTTCACCGTGCTGACCTTCCTTTGGCTGCGCAGGCACTTGGGGAGGTTTCCCGGCTCATCCTGGGCATGGCCAGCTCACTGCTGGCCTGGAGAGGGCTGGCTGTTGGATGAACCTTTCCTCAGCCAGCCTTCTGCTTCCTCGGGGCCTTCAGATGAGGCGGGCTGGGCTCAGTCTTCTTTGCTTGCCCTCCTCACCTCTGGGCCACCACCTCCAGGAAGCCTTCCCTGCCCCTTTGTGCCGGGAGCCAGCCCCAGGTACTCGTAGGGTCCCCGAAGGACGGGTGGGGTCGGCGCAGAAGAGCAACAAGAACCCCTGGAGTAACTTGGAGCGAGTGCTGCTCAGATTCATTTTAGCTCCCCTACAGTATTAAATAAAGCAGGATTGAGCAAGGTACGAGCTATAGAGAAATCACCACAAGGTTTGTCATTAGCCACAATTTCCAGCAGGCGTCTAGCACGTAGCACGTACAGTAAGGTATTTTCCTCTTTTCGTCCCACTGGCCTTTGTTTGTTCTCTGGTGTCAGAACTATTGTCAGCATAGTGACTCTATTTTGTTTTAGGCTGATTTTACCAAACTGCTGAGCAAAACATGCACTCAGTCTTTAGCTCGTATTATTATATTTTTGATTTAACCTTAAAGGTCTACTCTACTACCTAAACAACTCAGTTAAAACTAAGTTAGGTTACTTACTGCCGAACAATCAGCGTGAGTGCTTCTTTTTTTTTTTTTTTTTGGAACCAGGGATTGAACTCAGGGACACTCGGCCACTGAGCCACATCCCCAGCCCTATTTTGTATTTTATTTAGAGACAGGGTCTCACTGAGTTGCTTAGGGCCTCGCTAAGTTGCTGAGGCTGGCTTTGAATTTGAGATCCCCCTGCCTCAGCCTCCCAAGTGGCTTGGATTACAGGTGTGCGCCACCACGCCCGGCCAGCCCTTTAATTTTTATCCTAATAGTCTATGTTATTGATTTGTCCTCTGCCTATAGCAGCACCTGTGTGAGACCTAGCCCAGCATCAACTGCTCATGCCCGATTAACATGCACGGAGGGCATAGTATTTTTCTAGTTGTGTGCTGTTTCTTTGTCCTTTTTGTCCTGCATGTCCAGGGTGGCCCTTGACGTCCACGCCTGGCTGTTTTGCTGGTGAAGCATTACCTGGGGCAGGCGTGGTCAGCACAGGGGCAAGCACTTCCTGTAACTAGTGTTTTGAAGAACTCCTCAAGCTCGTCTGATGTGTGATATTGATATTTTTCAAAGCACTCCTCGTCCTCCCCCAAGCTCCGCAGACTCATTGAAGTTAAATTCTTATCACAACAATCACTAGTAACACGCTCTCCAGGGAAAATGATCTGCAGTTGCAGTTATAAGTATGATAATCACAAGAAAACACCCAATTCCCAGGAGAGATGACGGCGGCAATTTCCTGGAATGGTGGCCTTGCCCAGCCCTGCCCCATGCCCGACCCTGTCAAGCAGCATGGCGGAAATGGTCCCCGCCACCTTTGATAACATGGGGATAAGGCTGCTCTCCCTGTGCTCTGGATGGCGTGGGCATGAACATGCCCATGTGCGGCAAGAGGGTGGCTTTGCATCCTGGGCGAGGGAAGGGCTGCTGTCACTGGGGTTGCGAAAGGTCCTTCCCTCACCACAGAAGCACCTCTGCTCACTGACAGTCCTGACAACTGGACAAAGGGACTCCGTAAATACTTAATGAAAGAATTGTCCTGAGTGCCACCCTGAGTTGGCTCTAGGTTTTGTTTACGGGCGGGGGCAGAGAGCTGGGGCCACACCCTGTGTTTCAAACGCAGCCCAACCACCCTAGCTTAGAGGAGTCAAGTCACGTTCTCAAGATCACTAGCCAGGACGTGCCAGAGAGACACGCACTTCCTGAGTGGGGGTCTCGTTAGCCCCTGTTCTGCTTGGAGTAAGAGGGACCAGGCAGGAAGTTCCTTGCCCTGGTTAAGTGGGTGTGTTTTACCCAGTTGCATGCTGGGCCAGCGTGGCTCTTCAGGTCAGGACGCCTGTTCTGTTTCTCTCACTGATCAAGGGATCGCTCACCATGGAAGGAGTCACAGATTTTCTTCTTAGTTCCTCTCCCCATTACCCTCCATGGCCTGGCATGTTCCAGGCACAGGTGAAGGTCTGTGTGAATCAGCAAGTGAAGATGCTCTATGGTGACTCATGGGGGTTTTGGGTCTGGTTCTGCATCTTACTAGCTGTGTGATATCAGCAAATTAGTTAACTTCTCTGATCTTCAATTGCTGTGAAATGGGGACCTTAGTCCTTCAGGTGACTATTAAGATAGAATTTTGTTTTGTTTATACCAGTTTGAACCCACTTAACTACTGGCCATACACCCAGCCTTTCTTTCTTTCTTTCTTTCTTTCTTTTTTTTTTTTTTTTTTTTTTTTTGTGGTGCTAGGGATTGAACCCCGGGCCTTGTGCTTGTGAGGCAAACACTCTACCAACTGAGCTATATCCCCAGCCCTCCAGCCCTTTTTAAAAACATCTTATTTAGAGACAGGGTCTCACTAAGTAGCTTAGGACCTTGCTAAATTGATGAGGCTGTCTTTGAACTTGCAATCCTCCTGCTTAGTCTCGAAAATTGCTGGGATTACAGGTGTGTGCTACCGCACTGGAGTAGAAATTATTTTTGAAAGGTAGAAAAGAGACTAAAAGAAAGGAAAAGGACATTATGTCTCTAATCTGAAGGACTTGTACCAAAGTTCATACCTTTCACCCCCAACCTAGTTCTCTCTCCCAGGTTATCACTCCCACGTTTCTGGAAAAATCTCCAAATATTCACTAATGGTCTTTTATTTATTTATTCCTATACTGAGGATTGAACCCAGGGACGCTTTGTCACTGAGCTACATTCCCAGCCCTTTTTATTTTTAATTTTTGAAACAGGATCTCACTAAGTTGCTGAATCTGGCCTTGAACTTGTAAGTAGCTGGGATTGTAGGTGTGCCCCACTGTAAGATCACAACCTTAAAGTTACTGGAAATTTATTCACTTCTGAAAATTGCCCTGTGCACTATTAGTTAACCATGATACATGTGTTTTTAGAATAGATTGCGCAAAAAAAGGTAGGAAACCTGTCGTCCAGGGCACTTTCCAAGGTTATCTATTGACCAGATAATGGAGAAGACACCAACCTAAAGATCCTGAGAACTGTCAGATCACCACAAATGGTTTTGTTTGTTTTGTTTTTGATGGTGCTGGGGATTGAACTCAGGGCCTTGTGCTTGCAAGGCAAGCACTCTACCAACTGAGCTATGTCCCCAGCCCTCACAAATGGTCCTGTGATCACCAGACTGATGTCACCCCAAGGAACCTTGCCACGCACACCCTTCCCCAAGTTTCCTTTAAAACTTCATTTAAAAGAAGAGCCTAAGACCCCAAAAGAAGCACTCTCTCTCTCTCTCTCTCCACACACACACACACCTCCCAAGGTCTCCCTTGAACTTGCTTCCCTAAATAACTTTCTGTACCTCCCTATCTGACACATGACAAAACTCTCTTCTGTCACCATGTCAAGGACCGCCTCATCTTGAGTTGAGGCCCGCTTCTCCAGGGCCTCCGTGGCCTCCCTCGGCAGGTGACACTGCCTTCCTGAATGCTCAGCCCAGAACAAAGGTTAGATTCAAAGCGCGGCGGGCGGAGCGCTCCCGTCGGTGGAGTGCGCCGGTGGAGGTGGACGCCTCTGGGCAGGGCTGTTCCGCGGTCCCCGAGGCCACCACTGCAACGCCGAGCCCTTGCATCCTCCGGCACCTACGGGGTGCCTGTTCTGATACCCCTGGTTTTACTCCGAACCATCTGTTTCCATTCGCACAGGTGCGATTACGTATCTTCCAAAAACAGCAGGGAGGTTAAGTCTCTAACCCACCGTCGGGGCTAACGCCGGCGAAGGGCACTGTGACCCGAACGACCCAGAGAGAAGATCCACCGGTTCCAGCCTCGCCAGACCCCTGGGAACCGCGCCCGGGAAGGGCTGCGAGCCGCCCAGGCGGGACGTGCGGAGTCCCGCGCTCCCAGGCAGCTGGGCCCCACCCGCCTCCGCCCCGCCCTCGCCCCGCCCCTCGTCTTCGGCTGTCCAATCCCACGGCCTTTATGTAAATGAGCGTCTTGGAGGAGCCTACCACCGCCCAGCAGCGTTTTGATTCATTGTTAAAATGGAGAGGCCGTGACCCTGGCACTCCCACCTCCGCAGCCCAGGTGCGTGGAAACCCGAGCCCAGGTGAGCACAGAGCGGCCAGCGGCGGAAAAGGGCGGCTGGGGACGGGAGGGGCTGAGAGGCGCGGGGGGACCGGCCGCTGCACGGATGGAGGGAGTCCGGGGGTCCGTTCTCCGGGCGGGGCAGGCGTGTCCACTTAAGGTTTTCGTTATTAAATCTAAAGTGCATTTTAGAGAAAGGTTCTGCCAATTGATGAGGGGTAGGGGAGAAGCGGGAGCAGCCAGGGGCACGGGGAACAGAGCCCCCCACCCCGCCCCCGGGGAAGTGAATGGCGTTCTCGGTCCAAGGCGGTACTCCTTTATGTGGACCGACCCAGAAAGCACCGCCCAGGTGGTGCGGCTGCAAGGGGCCATCCACCATCCGCAGCAGGGAGCGAGGCGGGGAGATGACTGCCCGTGAAGATCCGAGGCTCTGGGGCCGGTGGGTGCCCCACCCAGTCCCTTCTGGGTCCCTCCTCCTGGTGGAGGAACTGGAGCCTTCTTCCCCTGGCTGCCCCAGTGGAGACGTGAAATTCCACAGCTCTCAGCTGAGATTGACAACAAAGGCCAGATCCCCTGGGAGCGTTGGAGGAAAGTTACCAGGTAGGACAGGGATAGGTATGGGGTGACTGGGGGAGCCATAGCGTGTTTGTGTGTTTGGAAATGTCTGATGTCACCCCTGCCCCTAATCTCCTCCTGGTCTCTGTATGGGTGGGGAGGGCTTCTTCAAGTTCCCCTGCTGACCCAGCTTTGCTTCCAGGGGTGTGAACATTGGAGCCCTGGGCTCAGGTCAAAGCATCAGGGTTTCTTTCTGGCTAAGCTCCATCACAAACCTGCTGCGTAATCTTAGGCTGCTTACTTTTGTTTATAGCTTTGTCCTCGACCCTGAAAATACCTGACCAGCCTTTCACCTCACTCCTTGTGTTTCCCAAGTGACCTGTGCAAACTGTCAGTGCGACCCTAGTGCCCCTCACTTCCACCCGGATCCGAGAGAGTGGGGAGCACACAGACCTGGATTTGAACTCGGCTCAGCCTCCTCACCTGTGTGTCAAGGAGCCTCTGAGCTCTAGTTGTCTGATCTGAATTAGCATGAATTTCAACTACAGTGCCAGGGTAGCTATAAAGGAAAGGTATTCAAATTTGGGGGTGCTTGCTGGAATCTCCCAAGGGAATTGTTTAAAGGGGTTACCCCCAGGCCTCACGCCTGGAGATTCTAACTGAGCGAATCAGGAGAGGGAACAGGAATTCTGCATTTTTTAGAGTGCTCTTGCTATGTTGCCCAGTCTGGTCCTAAACTGGATTCAAGTGTTCCTCCTGCCTCAGCCTCTTGAGTAGCTGGAAATCGGCATTTCTTTATGAGCAGAGCAGGATTGTGTAACGCAGGGTCCTTGGAACACACTTTGAACATCACTGTAGTGAGGACTAAAAAAATCACGAGTCAAATACTTGGCAGTGTGCCTGGGTGCTTGGGAGCTGAGTAGCATTTACTGAGTGAATAAAGGAACATGTGAGTGGATGGAGAGCCGTATGTCCTTGGTCCTTGTCTGGCCTGGAGACACTGGGGCTAGGGTCCGTGTAGATGGCCAGTTAGTCTTCTGGTCCTTGAACTATTTTCCCTTTCTCCCTAGGCGCCATCTAGGGTCAGCCATTGGATCGCAGGAGCTGCCCTGGCCTGGCTCATCCAACATGGAGCATGTGACTGACCATGCACCCTGCGAACACTTCAAAGCCAGTATGCTCACCCGGAGCTGCTGTCAAAACTGCTTCCGCCCTGAGGAGGCCCACGGAGCAAGACACCAGGTGGCTGGCTGTCCTGGGTGACTGGGATGGTTTGGGATGGGGGAGTCATGATGGCTGGGCTGTGAACTTGAAGTTGAACCCAAATGCTTCCTTTGGGCCCATACCTCAGTTTCCCTGTCTGTACAAAGAGGTGGCTGAACCATTTTGATGTTTTTACATCTTTAGTCATTTTCCTTCTATTTTTGATTTTTAGGACAGCTTCATCTGATCTATTACTTACTTTATTGTTCTTTGAATCAACATCTTTTGTGGGGGATGCTGGGGACTAAACCCAGGGCCTTGTGCAAGCCCCACCTCTGAGCTGCCCTCCCAACCCAAAGTCAGCATCTTTTTTTCACTCATAAGAGACAAAACTTTACAACATCACCACAAATAGAAAATTAAGACCGTGGCCTAGTGAGGTATGGGGTGCATACCCGTAATCCCAGCGACTCTGGAGACTGAGGCAGGAGGATCACAAGTTCAAGGCCAGGCTCAGCAATTTAGTGAGGCCCTAAGTAACGCGGGGAGATATGTCTCAAAATAAAAATAAAAGGACTGGGGATGTGGCTCAGTGGTAAAGCATTCCTGGGTTCAGTCCCCAGTACCAAAAAAAAAAAAAAAAAAAATCAAGGCCTATATGTAGAAGGCTAAAAAAATAAGAGAAGACAACCAGAGACAGAAAAACCAAGCAAAACACAACAAATGTCACTAGGTTGGCATCTGCTGAAGGCTCCGAGCCTGAATCCTGGTGTCTTTTGTTAAAGGGGGAGATTAGCAGACACCAGGTGTTAAACTGCCCCAGAACCTATCAGAGACTCTTCCTGAAGCTTCTGCAAGAGTGAAAGAGGAGCCGCTTTCTCACTCTGCGCCTAGCGTTCTGGTGCCAAGGCCC
>JAJEJO010050392.1:0-22048 GCA_020662805.1 Glaucomys volans | reverse complement strand
CCCGTGGGCTTGGGGAGCTCCCCTCTCCGGGCCTCAGCGCTCACCCCAGTGGGATGAAATGGTGAACCCGCGTCTTGGGTAGGGCTGGGAGGGGGCTGCAGGGGCCTGGCCACTTGGTGCTGGCCGGTCGGTGGCAGGGGGCAGTGCCAGGGCCAGGCCCTCAGAGCCGCCCCTGCCCTCTAGGACCAGCGCTTCACCTCGGGAAGGTACCAGGACGTGTATGTGGAGCTGAACCACATCAAGACGCGGTCAGAGCGGGAGATCGAGCAGCTGAAGGAGCACCTGCGCCTGGCCATGGCCGCCCTGCAGGAGAAGGAGGCCTCGCACAACAGCCTGGCCGAGTAACTGGGCGCACACCACACGGTGGGTGATGGCCACCGGCTGGGGCTCCCTTCTCGTTCCCCTTCTATAACCAGGAGGCCCACTGGCCACGCAGCTCCCTAGGCTTAGGCTGCACTGCCTTGCCTGTCTCCAGAGAGGCAGGAGTTTATTCAGGGCCACTCCACGGCCTGATCAGTCCACCACGGGGCTGGTGGGGACACAGGAGCACCTCGTCCAGCCTCACTGGCCCTCCTGAGCCGCAGGCTGCAGACCCTCTGTCCTCCAGGCGCTCTGCCCCAGGGGTTCAGGCATTCTGATTTGTTTTGTTTTGTTTTGTTTTTGGTCCTGGGGATTGAACCCAGGGGCACTCCACCACTGAGCCACATCCCCAGCCCTATTCTGTATTTTATTTAGAGACAGGGTCTCACTGAGTTGCTTAGGGCCTCGCTAAGTTGCTGAGGCTGGCTTTGAACTCTTGATCCTCCTGCCTCAGCCTCCCAAGTGCTGGGATTACAGGTGTGCGCCACCACGCCCCGTGATGCATTCTGATTTTCTTTCCCAAGGCCCACCTGCCTGAATGTCCTCTTCCAGATCTCATGGGCTTTCTAGGGCACACGGGAAAGGCCACAGCCATTTGGAAAGCCAGGAGTCGGTGCAGCCTTCGGGAAGGGAGGAGGGAGGACCTACCTGCACCCTAGCCTGGCCCTCGGCCAGCCAGGTGGGCCCTTGGCTGGGGCTTCCCTGGCCCTCAGCACCCCCGCCTTTGCTTCCAGGTCCTTGTGGTCCAGTCCAGCTACAGACCCTCCAGCCCAAGGGATCAGCTGCCCTCCTTCCCTGATGGATGGAGTCGGAAGCCAAGCTTTCTCGCCACCCTGTGGGCCGCGCATGCACTCACCCACCACACGCGCACGCGCACTGCGGATCTGAGCGCGCCCTGCACTGGGGCTTACCTTGCACCTTCTTCAGGATTTTATATGTGAAGAGATTTTATATAGATTTTTTTTCCCCTGAATACTTTATACTTTTTAAAAAGCAATTCCTGGTGGTGTGTGCCACCAGCACCGACTTCCTGTCTCTAGTTCCCTGCTGGGGTGCCTGGGCTGTGGCCCTTGCCAGGGTCTCCCAGGAGGCCTAGGCAGCAGCCAGGGCAGGTTGACTCTGGTGGGGAGAGGCTGGGAGCCAGCACCCCTCTTCCTGCCCTACCTCCTACTAACTACTTCCCGCCCTGGCTGGACCCACACACTGGGACAGAGGGACAGATGGACAGAGGAAGCCAGCAGCTGCCCCACGGCCCCGCCTCCTCCTCAAGAGGTGCTGGCCATGGAAATGCTGGCACCACCCAGAAGGCGCTTCTCTCCTGCTCCGTGAACCTTCTTAACTTAATAAAACGTTTCAGCAGTTCATTGTCCTGGGTGGCCAGCAGGGTGGGAAGTGGAGAGTGGGTTTCTTCAAGTGGCTTCTTCACCTACACCCCACCCTCCTGAGCAGTGGCATGTGGCTTCTGAGGGTGGAGTTGAGAAGCCAGTTCCTCCGCAAGGCGAGGACTTGACATCCAAATGTGGTTTGCAGGCCGGTGGCAACAGCGGGGAGTGTCAGGTGATCAAGTCCAGACCCCACCCTGACCTGCCAGGGCAGCCTGCTCTCCCACATGGCCCTCAGGGAGTCATCAGCACCAAAGTCTGGCGAGCCCTGGAGCGAGGCACTGGACCCAGGCCTGGCCTCACAGAGGGTGGGAGCTGAGGCTGTCCCTGGCCATGACCCTGGGCAAGTCTTCCTCTCTGAGCCTCAGCTGAGTGGGTGTTCTTCCATCCCATGCCTGCATGGAGGCGAGGCTCAGAGGTCATGCCAAGCCCTGGGCAAGACTGGGGATCATGCTGGCTATGGTCATGATCATGGGACTGGAAAGAGGCCCCATTCTGAACCGTAGAAACACCATATTGGGCTGGGTCCCAGAAGATTGGGAACCCAGAGGAGAGCCCTACTCAGCCTGCAGCTCTCTGGGAAGCAGCTGTGAGATACGACTTTCCCAAATGGAAAACTCAAGAAGGGATTCTAAGCAGAGGGAACAGCAGGAATGAATGCCTGAGAACATCCCTGTGTGTTCTGGAAAAGACCAACAGGAGTGACCTCATGGAGTGTGGGAGGAATGTGTCCCCCTCCCTTGACCCTTACTCAGAAATAGATGTGGAAAGCAGTTCCAGTCAATGAGGTGCACGAAGTCCAGGGTGGGTGGAGAGGGTCATCTGGAAATGTGTTCCTTGCTTTTTTTTTTTTTTTTTTGGAACCAGGGATTGAACTCAGGGACACTCGGCCACTGAGCCACATCCCCAGCCCTATTTTGTATTTTATTTAGAGACAGGGTCTCACTGAGTTGCTTAGGGCCTCGCTAAGTTGCTGAGGCTTGTTCCTTGCTTTTTAAAGGCCCAGGCAGGGAGGCCCCTCTCGACCTCTAGACAGATGTGAGTGCCGCCATCTTGTCTCATCCATATGCTGAAAATTGCAGAGTAGAAAACAGTCAGGGTCCCCAAGCCATCTGATCACCCAGTCCTAGAGCCAACCTGCCTCGGGACTTCTTGTCTTAGGAGTTGAGAAGCATCCCTAAGCCACTCGGTGGAGGTCTGCAGGTGGATGGGAGCCCGAGCCCAGCCCCCACCCTCACCTCACCACCTACCCAGGCAGCCCTCACTCCCATGCTTGCCTCCACCCCTGCCTCCAGGCTCCTGTCTTACACCTGGGCCATGGCAGTGTCCTCCCCACCCCCGCTGCTCCCTCAGGACTGCCTGAGAGTGGAACAAAACCAGGCCAGCGTGAAAAGCCACCCCGCACCTGAGTCATGAGGTGCTGCACATCTGTCATTCAAAACAGGCCTTACTCCCTGCTACCAGAATGCTCAAATTAAAGGGACTGACAATATCAAGTGGTGGCAAGGACACAGGACTGGAAAGTTCTGCACAGCTGGCAGGGGTGTGCTCGGTACAGCCGTGGCCTGAGGCTGGCAGTTTCTTACCAAGTGAAGCCCGGCTGCTGTCTGGCCCGGCCCTTCTGCTCTGGCCACACACCCGAGAGAAACAGGCGTGATGCCCACAGCGTCACGGTGCTGTGATAGGACAGCAGCTGTATTCAAGCAGCCCAAATCTGGGGACCTAACAATCATCCATCAGCAAAAGAATAAATAGATGGTGGCACATTCACACGAGGTACTACACGGCAATCAGAAGAATCGCCACGCATACAAAACACGCACGGGTCTGCCAGGCGAGATGCTGAGCGGAAGCACCACAGACCACGTGTGGTAGGACAGGAACAAAGCTGGGCCTGGTGGTGCCCGCCTGTCATCCCAGCAGCTCGGGAGGCCGAAGCAGGAGGAGAGCAAGTTCAAGGCCAACCCGGGCAGCTTAGCAGCTTAGCAAGACCCTGTCTCAAAGAAAAACAAGGGCTGGGGTGTGACTCAGTTGTGCGGCTCCTGCCTGGCCTTCACCAGGCCTGGGTCTGCTCCCCAGCACAGAAAAAAAACCAAGCTAAACAATCGCTAGGGCCGCGGCCATCAGAGCAGTGGCACATTGGGGCTAGGGGAGCCGCGCTGCCGGACAGCAGGAACAAAGTCACTTTCTGGGGCCAGAGATGTTCTGCCTCGAGCTGGCCAGTGTCACAGGGGTGCGTCACCCGGGTATGCACACGTGTGAAGGAGGCCGAGCTGAGTGCTCTTAGGCCTTGGGCTGGTGCTCAGAACAGCTGCTGAACACAGCAAGAAGCCAGGGTTCCGGCAGGTGCCCGGGTGAGCCACCTGGGGAATACCCACAACCTCGGGCACACTGGGAATCCGGCCAAAACCACGTGGTATGGTGGCAAGTTCTGGGCCACAGCCTGGGGCAGCCAGGCACGCGCCGAGGACAGAGCCACACTTCTGTCACTTGGTCCTCGGTCAGGGCGGGTCCCCTACGTTCTGGTGCCCTTCTCGTGATGCCAGTCGAGTGCTGACAGGGGCTGGGGTCGCTAGAAGCCCCCTCTGGGTGCGCTCAGGCCGGCTGTGCACTCGGAGGTCGGAGGCCCACCGGACACGTCTCTCCGAGTGGCTGCACAGTGGTCTCAGGGACAAGTGGCCGCACAGTGGTTTCAGGGACGTCTGAGCCCGACATCCTACAGGTGGTGATTCCAGTCAAAAGGGCGTCAAGAGGCCCGGTGGGGGCTGCCCACCGCTTACCGGGCAGGCTGGGAAGGTCGCAGCCTGGCTTCTTCCACTTCCCTCAAAGGGCCAGCCGGCGCGAGGGCAGCTTGTCCAGCGCCCGTCCCCAGCAGCTCCCCAGTTCCTGTGGGACGTCTGCACAGCCCCCAGACGCCTGGCCTGGGGCCTGTCTTCCCCCCCTGTCTTCTCCTCTCTGCTCTCTCATGATCGCCTGGCGTCTCATCTTTGGCTTTAGTAATTGGGGTGATAGACACCCCAAGCCTTGTCATCACCGAGAAGCCCCCTCTCCTCCCACAATGGGGCGAGATGTCTGCTCTGGCTCCTGCAGCCCCTCCCCATGGCACCCTCCCCCAGACTGAGAGCCCACGGCCCAGCCCAGGGCACACACATCTCAGCTGGATAATTGTTTGTTGACTGACCGACTGACTAACTTAATGAATGACTACCCAGCCAGGCACCCTGAAGGCAGGGCAGTTACAGCCTCAGCCCCCACAAAATGACAAGAGGCTGTGTCTCCCCATAAACCTGCTGGGAAGCCCAGCAGCTGGCCTGCGGGGCTGGAGGCTGATGGCAGTTTCCAGTACATAAAAGGGCTGGGCTGTAACCGTGAGTCATCCCTGTCATCCCAGCGTCCCATCTGGACTTCAAAAGGACCCTGTGGCTCTGAGGCGCAGGGAGGGAGGAGCTTCCTTTGATGGAGCGTCTGTCACGAGGAAACTTTATCAACACATCCCTGATGCCCACTGCCCTTTGAAGTACCCATGGATCTCCCCGTTTTACAGAGGAGGAAACTGAGGCTCAGAGAGGGGCTCTGACTCGCCCAAGGTCAGTAATTTAGTGCCTCAAAGCTCAGCAGATCCGTCCAGAGCCTGGCTTCTCTCCTTGTCCCTGATGCCTGCCCTGACAGCAATGCCATCGACCTTCTGTCACCACTGGCTGTGGAGCCACTCTGCATAAGCATGTCCCCCCATCACCTCCTTTAATCCCCAGAACAGCCCCGCGGGAGGTGGCACAATTGTCCCCAGCTTGCAGGTGAGGAGCAAGGACTCAGCAGTGCACCGAATCACCTGATCACAGAGCGAGGTCCAGGGGTGCCGGTCCCCCAGCCCAGGTGGCCTCCGGAGCTGACCAAGCTCTTCTCATTGCAGACTGTCCAGAGATGAGGGGCCTCAGGCCCCCGCTTGGGGCTGAGTGTGGGGAGGCTGGAGGACCTCGTGGGCCTCCACGCCCCTGCCTGTTCCCCTGGAGAAACAGAGCAAGAGCTTCCTTCCAAAGGCCCCGGAAGCTGGAGGCCCCTGGACAGGGCAGGGGGGTGTCTCGGACACCTGTGGCTGACCTGCCCTCGCCCCTGGTGACCCCAGCTCTGGCCTCGCTGCACACATCACATCATGGCGGTGCCAAGCACACCTTCCCAGAGCCCCGAGCTCCCACGCATGGTGCCCCCGGCCTGGAGCCTCCAGCCAGACCCTCCCCAGTGCTGGCCCCCTGGCCCATCTGTCTCGTCCCCTGCAGGCCACAGTTCAGGGGGCCTGGCAAGAGCGGGGAGCCTATCTCATTGTAGGTCACTAGCTCTGAGTTCTGGCTTGGCCACCCACTGGCCCTGTGTCCTTGGCTGTGACGTGTCCAGAGCCTCGTGGGAGCCGCCGTGTGGTCACGTCCTCCCTCAGGAGCAGCTGTGGCTGTGCGGCTGAGCGTCTGGAAGGGGGCAGGTGGCCCAGCTGCGTTCATGGGGTGCTGCCGTGGGCACTGCAGAGCCCCTTGGGTGGGGCCTCGTGGGCACGACCCTCGGGACGCAGCGGCCTCTGCGTTCTCCCTGGGAAGCCAGGTGCCCCCGCCAGGCCCACCTCAGGCTGCCTCCACGGCTCCTCGTCCCTCGTCTGCGGGTTCAGTGGCGGCTGTGTGGGTGCAAGAACGCCCGTCACAGTTGGGGAGGACGGAGAGGCCGCCAGACAGACAGACCGAGCGGAGCGGGGCTGCAGCGCCACAAGGGGCCGCCACACGGGGCAGGGGGCCATCGCCCTGCAGCGGGTGCGTGTGCTCATGGCTGCAGCCTCCCCAGGACACCCACCGCACACCCACCCACAGGCGAGTGCCACCCCGCAGAGGGGACCAGGGCGAGGGGCCTGGAACTGTGGCCACATCCTGGGGGAGGGCCGGGGACGGTGGGACCTGTTTCAATCTCAGGTGCTTCCATACCTTCTGGACTGTTCCAGGGTCAATTCTAACATGGACAAAGTTGTTTTTTTTTTTTAATAACAAAATAGCCCTGCAGGAGCGCCGCCCGCCCACCAGCTGGCTCGCCAGGCCCTGGCCAGCCGCCCACAGCGCTCCCCTCCCCGCCTGAGCGCGGCCACACCTGCGAGTGGCAGCTGCTGTCACCCTGCTAATGTCCTGGTCAAGCCTATTTGGGGCACCGGGGTGACACAGACAATAAGGGACACGCCCTGTCCCTGCCCTCACCCCACAACACTGCGACCAGGGAGAGGCCCTGAGGCTGCCTGGCCCAGTTGAGGTGCCGCCTCCCAATCTTCAAAGATGAACTGGGGATGTGGGAGGGAGGGTGCCCTGGGCGGGGAGCAGAGCCACCGAGACGCCTGAAGAAAGACACCCACGTCCGCACCTCGCAGAGCTGCGCTCGCACTCGTCAGGAACGGCCGAGCCCACCCTGCCCGCACGCGCGTGTGCGCTCCCGAGGGTGCACAGCAGCTGTGCGACCCCAGGGAAGTCACTGGAGCTCTCTGGGCCTCAGCTCCCAGGCTCTCGACCACATGGGGATGTGAAGAGTGGGTTGTTTTGTTTCTGGTGTTTGTTTTTGATGGCACTGGGGGTGAACCCAGGGCTCTCTCCCACTGAGCTGCATTTCCAGCCCTTTTTATTTATTTTTTATTTTTCTAAATTTTTTAGTTGTAGGTGGACATAGTACCTTTATTTTATTTATTTATATGCGGTGCTGAGGACCAAACCAGGGCCTCACAGGTGCGAGGCGAGCGCTCCACCGCTGAGCCACAGCCCAGCCTAGCTTTTACTTTTTATTTTGAAACAGGGTCCTGCCAAGTTACCCACGTTGGACTGAAACTTTTAATCCTCCTGCCTCAACCTCCCCAGTTGCTGGGATCTCAGACGTGGGCCACTGCACCCGGCTGAGAACAATGCTTAATAAACGTTCACGAGGACGATTTCCAATATATATGTTAAGATGCATAATCATGTTTTTAATCATGTGACATCACATTATGTGTTCATATTTCATAGGATATTTTCACGTTTTACAAAAGCAGCTTAGTGTGCGTATGTCATACACGCACGCAGGGAAGCCCGTATGCACCCGTCCCCAAACCTCATGCACTCTCACACACCTCCAGCACACACGCGTGCACGGATGGCGCCCAGGCCCGGGATGCGCAGGCGTGGACGGCACACCCGCCTGCCTCTGCCCTCTCCCCCAGTGCAGGGCAGTGAGGCGGGTGGCCTGAGATACCCTGTGTTCTGACAAAAAGTGGTCACTGCATGTGAACTGGAGTACATCTGGTTGTGAGAACAACCTCTAGTTAAACAGGAAAGATGCGTGTTTCTTATCCAGAAAAGTCCACAGGGAAGGACCCTCAGCTGCGCCACGGTGACTAGGATCCAGACCCCGTCCCCTTCCTGGGACTTCCATCTGGCAGAGTCCCCCTGCCCCAAGGGTCCAACGTGGCGGCTCTCATTCCGTGCATCACATCTGCATTAGACAGCAGGAGGGAGAAGCAGAATGAGAGGAAAGGACAAAGGCCATGCCAGCCTCTCTCCCTGGCCATGGCAGGAAGCTCTGGCTCAGCTTGTCCATTGATATTCTTTTGGCCAGAACTTGATCACATGGCCACTCCCAGTTGCAAAAGAGGCTGGGAAAGGCAGTCTCCATTGCTGGCAGCTACGCCCCAACCGAGCACCAGAAGCTGTATCACGGCGCTCCACGGGGGACGTGGATGTTGGCTTCGCACTTTCAGTGTTGGCTGACTCCAGGGGCCAAGGACTCAGAGACCATCATCTTGGGGATTCTCTGTAAGGCTGGGGACATATAAACTACTTAAGGAAACCAGACTCTTTTTTTTATTTTTATTTTTTGCAGTACTGCGGATTGAACCAGAGGTCTTCTACCACTGAGCCACATCCCCAGTCCTTTTTTTTTTTTTTTTTATTTTGAGACAGGGTCTCACTACATTTCTGAGGCTGGCCTTGAACTTACAATCCTCCAGTCTCAGCCTCCCTAGTTGCTGGAATTATTATTACACCATCCCATATGGCTGCTCAGAAAGGGACTGGCAATAACCTTAGTCAGAGCTCATGTGCACTTTAGAGTTCAGCATCTGGCTCTGGCCTCTTCACCCTGTGTGACCTTGGGCATGCCACTCAACTTCTCTGGGCCTCAGCTTCTTCATTTATAAAATAAGAATAATCATCCCCCCCTTAGAAGATGGTCATGAAGCCAGACATGGTGATGCACACCTGTAATTCCAGTGACAGGAGGCTAAGGCAGAAGGATCACAAGTTTGAGGCCAACCTGGGCAACTTAGTGAGACCCTATCTCAAAATAATTTTTTAATTTGTTCTTTTTAGATATACATGAAAGTAGAGTATATTTTGGCCAATTATCAAAATAATTTTTTTTTAAAAGGGTGGGATGTTCCAGGCCTGGTGGAGCACACCTGTAATCCCAGTGGCTTGAGAGGCTGAGGCAGGAGGAACATGAGTTCAGAGCCAGCCTCGGCAAAGTGAGGTGCTAAGCAACTCAGTGAGACTCTGCCTCTAAATAAAATACAAAATAGGGCTGAGGATGTGGCTCAGTGGTGGAGTGTCCCTGAGTTCAATCCCTGTTCCCCCCAACTCAAAAAAAGTCTAGGATGTAGCTCAGTGGGAGAGAGCCCCTGGGTTCCATCCCCAGGACAAAAATAAAAGGAAAAAAAATTAAAATAAAATGTACTTTTTATTTTTTCACAGTGCTGGGAAGGGAACCCAGGGCCTGGGGAATGCTAGGCAAGCTCTCATCACTGAGCCACAACCCCAGCCCCTTGCCTCTCAACCTATCAACGGCTCTCCATGCCAACAAACTAGAGTTCCATCTTTATTCTTACTGTCTTTCTAAGACCAGGATTTATTGTACTGGTCCTTTCTGTCTATTTCACAGTAAGTTTTTTCCCCTAATTTTTTTATGTTCAAAAATAACGCTACAGCTGGGCACAGTGGCACATGCCTGTAATCCCAGTGGCTCAGGAGGCTGAAGCAGGAGGATTGTGAATTCAAAGCCAGCCTCAGCAAATATCGAGGCCCTAAGCAACTCAGCAAGACCCTGTCTCTAAATAAATATAAAAAGGGTCTGGGAATGTGACTCAGTGGTTAGGCACCCCAGAGATCAATCCCTGGTACTAAATAAATAAATAATAAAAATAAAAATATTAAAAAAAAAAATAATGATGCAGGGCTGGGATTGTGGCTCAGTGGCAAAGTATTTGCCTAGTATGTGTGAGGCACTGGGTTCGATACTCAGCACCGCAAAAAAAATAAGTGAATAAAGGTCCATCAACATCTCAAATAATAATAATGCCATCGTGAACATCCTTGAACTCTTAATAGATTTGCATGGATTTCTGGTTTCCTTAGGCCACATTTGTATAAGTGGATCTCTTCCATGTTTTAAAAGGACGCCCCCTCTGCAGCCTCGTCGGGGCAAACTGTTACGTCAAATCGGGCGTCTGAGCAGTGACCACGATGCCGCTGACACCTGCGGCTCCCCTGGTCAGGGCTCCTCTCGCAGGGAAGGGGCCCTGAGCATGCGCAAGGGCGTCGTGAGAAACCAAGAATTCTGGACCCACTAATGTCAGAATTCTACAATATAAAATATGGGAGTGGGACTCTCCACAGCTCCAGGGCTGATAGGCACGGGGCCAGTCCTCCCTTCCTACTCCACACACCACGATCTTGGACGCGCCAGCCAGCGCTGTGGCCAGCAGCGGGGCGGAAGGACGTGGCGTGGAGGCGGCTGCCCAGGCTCACACGTGGGACCTGGACGCTGCCTGGGAAGGGCCATGGTCGCCTGGAGCCCAGACACAGCTGCTGTCACTCCCTGCCAGTGTCCACAACATGCTTTGGCAGCAGCTCGGGAGGCTGAGGCAGGAGGATTATGAATTCAAAGGCAGCCTCAGCAATTTAGCAAGGCCCTAAGCTCTCAGTGAGACCCTGTCTCTAAATAAAATATATTAAACAGAATCGCCTTGGGTTCAATCCCTGGTACCAAAAAAACAAAACCAAACCAGAAAACCATGATTTGGTGGTGGCTGGGGTGGAGAGCAGAGCACCGCCGAGGAGGAGGACACAGCCAGAGCAGCCAGGGGGCCTCAGGCGAGACCGCAGGCAGCGCGGGGACCGGCTATGGGACGGGGCTCTGGATTCTGCCTCAGCGTGGCCTGGTGGAGGAGGAGAAGGCCTGTGAGTGGACGGGGGCGGTGGGCAGGAGCCCCAGTGGAGAGGAGGTGCTGTGGGCCTGGGGCTGGGGTGGCGTCGAGGACGCAGACCGAGGCAGCCTCAGCAAGCTGTCACGGCACGCTGCTGCTCTGGGGTGTGTCCCAGAGGGGCTTTGCCACAAGACTCACTTGACCTTGAACACTTCTTCTCCGACCTACCCAAACGGGTTGCGAGCGTAGTGCACCAAGGGCCCTCACGCCTCTGGCCCAGGTTCGCCACCATCCATGTCTCACCACCCTGGCTTTCTCTGCAGGACAAGGACCTCAGGACCGTTGTCCCTGGGTATCCATGAGGCCTGATTCATCTTCAGCTCCTGACGCCCCTCACATGAAATGGGGTAGTATTTGCACACACCCTCGTAAGCTTAAAGCCGACTCTAAGTGACCTCATACAACATAAAGGCTGTGATGTAGCTGTTGCACTGTATTGTTTGGGGACACAGTAGCCGGCTGAGGGCAGGGAGTCCTGACCTGCTCAGAGCAGAGGAGGCATCTCCCCTCCCCTGCCCTTTTTTTTTTTTTTTTTTTTTTTTCCTCTTTCCTTTTTCATGGCGGTGCTGGGGATTGAACCCAGGGCCTTGTGCATGCGAGGCAAGCACTCCACCAACTGAGCTAGATCCCCAGCCCTCTCTCTTTCCTTTTCTGCAGTGCTAGAGCTTAAATCCACACCCAGGGCAAGCACTGCCCCTCAACTACAGCCTTGGCTTTTTTGTGCGTGTTTTGATCTGTGGTTGGTTAAACCCACAGACGCATTGACCAACTGCACACGGACGAGGACAGCTCTAACTACATTTCAAAACGCGCACTTTGCTGAATGATCCGAGTTGCAGGAACACGGTCACTCCATCCATCAGCAGACGTCTCAAGTATGAGGACCTCTGCCTGTGTAACCACAAGCCAGTGAGCACACTCGGAAGCAGATCGAAGCACCCCGGGTTAGATTCCTGGGTGTCCTGGTGGGGCTTTTGTCTTTTTTAAGTCCAAGGTGCCAGCCAGGGTCGCATACTGAGTTTGATTGGCAGGAGGCTTTTGTCTCCTTTACGTGGGATCAATCTCTGGCATTTTGTGGTTGTGTTTTTTGTTTGTTTTTTCGGGGGGGCGGGGGTAGGTGGATTGAACCCAGGGGTGCTTTACCGCTGAGCCACATCCCCAGTCCTTTTATTTTTTATTTTGATACAGGGTCTTGCTGAGTTGCTTAGGGCCTCATTAAGACTGGTTTTGAACTTGGGATCCTCCTACCTCAGCCTCCTGCATCACTGGGGCTATAGGTGTACACCACCATGCCCACCTGACTTGGGGTCCTATGTGACCTTAATGTTAGAGGGTCCTGGCCGAGCATCTTGGAAGGTCCTCAGTTTGGTTTGCCCCGTTCCTTTCTCATGACTGGACTGAGGCTGAGTTTGACCAATTTAAGGTCCTTGTTTCTAGAAACAAATTGTCATCTAAAAGGTTGGTGTGACGTCCACTCCCGTGGGCGGGGAAGGATGCGTCTCGTAGCTCTGCGCCAGCCCCATGGTCATTTCTAAAAATCTTAGTCAATCTCAGTGAAAATGCAACTTGCTGCTGTTTAAGCTGCGCAACGCCGTTGCCTTACGACGTGACGCGAGCTACTTGCACTGACTTGTCTGGAGATGATGTTTGTGAATTTTCTTCTACTGGGGGGTCACCGCTTTTCTGGGGGGGGGGGTTGTTGGAGCCTTTGATATGCTGAGGATATCTGCCGTCCTCCCATCTACCCCGAGGCTTTCCTGGATTATAATTTGCCTTTTCGTCACAGGTGTGCTCTGACATTGTGAAGAGTCCCTCCCTCCCTGCTTTCCTTCTCTTCTTGCAGTGCTGGGGACTGAACGCCAGGATCTGTGCCTGCCAGGTAAGGGCTCTACCCCTGAGCTGCACAGCCTCTTTATCTATAAAATTAAAACAGTACAGAAGTGTATGAAGTGAACTATCAAAGCCAGCAGGAGCCTGTTTCCACCTCCCAGAGTCGCCGACAGCAAGGCGCAGCACACCCGGCCGCGGGACACCTGGCCGCTGGACAGCCCGGGGCTGCCCTGGGTGTTTCACTGACCACACTTTCCGGCTCCTCCTGGCAGCCACCCCTGCTTAGGAAGCCCAGTGTCTCCCCCTTGAGGTCTCTTCCAGAATAGCCCCAGAACCCCAGGGGCTTGGTGGGTCCGAAGGATGCTGGTCCTCCCTCTATGGTCCACAGAGGCCCCCCCTGGACCCCGAGTTCCAGCCCCCCTTTCCTTCCAGCAGCTCTGGCCTGGGCTCTGCGGAGTCTCGGGTCCACACTTCTCCATGGAGTGAGTTATCTCCTCTGAGGCCAGCTGACCTGGGACACGACGAACCCGAGGGGCAGCCGAGCCCACGGACCCTCACAGGAGAGGCCTGAGCCTGACTTTCTTCCCTCCCGGGCTGGCAGCCCTCCACAGCTTGCCCACCTTCTCCCCACTTAGGGGAGGTGTGGTCTGCGGGCCCCTGCAGGGCGCGGCGCTGGTTCGTTTTAGGTGAGTTTTCCCCACCTGGCAGAGGAAGTGGCCCCCCCAGCGAACCCCCGAATGCATTGCAGCTACATCCCGGCCATCAGCCCCGTGCGGGGCCCGTGGTCACTGCCCAACACCTGTGGATATCTTAAGGTACTTGGATGTAGCTCTATAATTTTCCTATTTTATAAAAATGAGATTCCCTATACATATTTTTCTTTCTTCTTTTTCTTCAGTGCTGGGGACTGAACCCCAGGGTGCTCTACCACTGAGCTACGTCCCCAGTCCTCTTTATTTTCAGACAGGGTCTCGCTGCATTGCCCAGGCTGGCCTCAAACTGGCCATCCCCCTGCCTCAGCTTGCTGGGTCTGGGATTTCAGGTGCTGCGCTGTGCCCGGCTCCACCCCTTTTTTCTTAGAGAGCTTTTCCCGGTCAGTGTGGAGGCAGCCTCCGTGTGGGCACACGCAGCCTCCGTCTCTGAGTCAGAGCCACACAGACCTCGTAAGGGTGGTGTCCAGGAAACAGTTGCCGCCAGTCTTGGCCTCGGTGATGACTTCGGTGATGTAAAACTCGGCACGTCAGTCAAGGTCTGGTTCGGTTGGGTCGGTGAGCGTCCACCTGCTCAACCGTGGCCCGCCTTTTCATTTCGTCATCTGGGAGTGTGTGTTTGTCTTTCTGTTCCTTTGACTCAATCCACGTGGACTGTAATTGATCTCCTAACTTGGGAGAAGCGGGTGAGAGGTCAGCCTCCATGGGCTGAGGCCGCGAGGCAAAGGAAGGGTTGGGGCACCACCAGCGAGAGCAGGCTGGGGCAGGATCCGCCAGAGCTTAAGGGGTCTGGTGGCAGACTCTGGCCAGTGCCTCGCTGACCCTGTCCTTGCTTCTCCTCTAGAAGGCAGTGTTCCCTGTTCCTCCCCAACGGCCACGGACCCTTCAGGTCCTCCTGAGGACTCGTTCTCGCACTAGACCCCATCCCCCCTTCTCTCCACCTCTACCGCCACGTTGGATCAGTGCTGGATGGCCGAGCTGGCCCTAATGGCCTCACCCTCAGTCCACTGCGTATACTCCAGTCAGGGGCGGGGCACTTTGAAAAGCGGTGGCATTTGCACCTGGCAGAGCTGAAGCCCCACGTGTCCAGCTCTGTTCCATTAGCCACAGGACACTGGCACGAGCAGCGTCACAGCAACACTGTGCAACGCAAGGAATTTCCGATTCCAACATCCACGGCTCCACAGGGTTCATCCCTGTGGCCGCTGGGGAAAATCTCCCCGAACTTCGTGGCTCAAAACAACACAGGCATATGATCTTGCAGATCCAGAGGTCAGGAGCCCAAAATGGGCCCGATCACTGGGTCAGCAGGCACACGTTCCCCTGGAGGCTCTACTGCAGGATCCAAGATTCCAGGAGTCCTGCATTCTGTGGTCCCGGGTCCTCCCAGCTTCAAGGTTGCAGGGCTCAGGCAGGTCTTTCTCCAGCCTCTCTGTTCCCACGCTCCTGCCTCCCCTGGCCCTGATGGGGACCATAGCATTGTAGGTCAGTTAATTAATAAAAATATGAAAATTCTGGATTTTGTGATGTTTTCCAGACTTTTTTTTTTAACGACAGGGTCTTCCTATGTTGCCCATGTTGGCCTTGAACTCCTGGGCTCAGGCGATCCTCCTCAGCCTCCTGGGTTGCTGGGACTACAGGGATGCACCACCATAACTGGCCTTTTGCAGTTTAAAAAAAAAATCTATCTCATTCTAAACATAAATTCACATTTTACCCAGTTTTATTTTACAATCTTGTGCGTTTCTGAAGAGGAACCCACAGTCAAAAGAGCTTCAGGGCTGAGCTGGGCGCACACCTACAATCCCAGCAGCTTAGGAGGCTGAGGCAGGAGGATGGCAAGTTCAAAGCCAGCCTCAGCAACTTAGCGAGGCCCTAAGCAACTCAGTGAGACCCTGTCTCTAAATAAGATACAAAATAGGGCTGGGATGTGGCTCAGTGGTGGAGTGCCCCTGGGTTCAATTCTCCATACCCCCCACCCAAGAAAACCCCGTGGTCTGTGCTCTGGCCACGGCAGATGAACTGACCCCAGCAACTTGTGCTGCCAGGACTGGGGCTTCTGGGAAACTGAGGCACGGCTTAAAGCTCCATGTGCCAGCCAGCTCGCCTCTCTGACCCATCGCACACCACACTACCCCTGGACGTCCTCCAGCCAGGACGTGGCCTTCCCTGGCACCTGACTTACCTAAGTGCGTCTGTCACCCCATCACAGCTCCTGTTCCCGTCATCCTAGGGCTTGTCAGTCACAATTTGCAGCAATAGTGATGCCCTCCGCCCCCTTCAGAGTGGGAGCACCAGGAGAGCCAGTGCAGCTAGTGAACTGCCCGGCGCCCCTGCCCGCCTTTCCTCCCGGGGCCTGAATTCTGCTCTTTGATCAAGATTCACACTCTGCGGGGTGGACGAGGTAGACGGAGAGCCGGAGAGCCCTCCGAGGCTCCTGAAGGCACCAGAGCCAGACTTGGAGACAGAGGGTTGAGGCACGGCGACCGGGGGAAGGAGGGTCAGCGGGCAGTCCCTCTTCTCAGCTCAGTCCTGTGACTGCACCTGGGGACCTGCTGGAAATACTGGTGGCCACCCCTGGGACTGAGTGTCACCTGGATTCTTTCAGTTGAGAAGCAACCGACATTTGAGGGCACCTTTTACAAACGTCCCTGGACACGCAAACAGCCGGGACCTGAGCAGGGCTACACTGTGCTGGGGAGGGTGTGGAGGGTTCCGCTCACACCCCACCCCACCCTTACCAGGTGGGGAACCCTATAGGACCAGAACGACGTTCCCCAAAGACGCCCACATCCTCACCCCCGAAACCTGTGGGAATTCTCTGTTCCTTGGCCAGCAGGAAGGAGGGCGATCCTCTGCTGACCTTGAGATGGGAGATGATCTGGATCATGGGGAGGGCAATGTGATCCCAAGGATCCTTAAATGAGGAAGAGGGAGGCAGGAGCGTGAGAGCCAGAGACGCCATGCTAGAGATAGACCTGCCTGAACCCTGCAACCCTGAAGCTGGGAGGACCCCGGGGCCACAGAATGTGGGTGGCTTCTGGAAGCAGGAAAAGAGGGACCCTCTGCTGGAGCCTCCGGAGCCTGCTGACTCAGGGACTTTGGTCCATTTTGAACCTCTGACCTCTGAATCTGGAAGGCAGTTCATTTTTGTTGTTTGAAGCCACCAGGTTTGGGGTGGTTTGTCACAGTACCAGGAGAAGACCATACACTGGGTAACTTACCCCTCTGCCCCTCCTCGGAGTGGAAGCAAGAGCCCAAGGATGCCGGACACAGCTCTCTGAGCTGGCCTGGGTGCTTTGGGGCAAACCTTCATCTACACTTACAGGAAGCCTGGACACACCCGGACACACACCTGGACACGCAGAAGCACTGCTGGGAACAGTGAAAGGTGGAAGCAGTCCAAGTGTGCATCGAGAGGTGACAAGACGCAGTACAGACCACAGAGTACCACCCGTATTTTAAAAGAAGAAATCCTGACACATGCCACGACATGAATGCACCTTGGAAACATTATCCTAAGTGAAATAAGCCAGTCACAACAGGAGAAAAATTGTGTTTCTACCGGGTGCAGTGGGGCATTGTGGTAATCCCAGCCACTAAGGAGGCTGAGGCAGGAGGATGGCAAGTTCAAGGCCAGCCTCAGTAGCTGAGGGAGGTTTCGTCTTAAGAAAAAAAGCCGGGGTGGGGGCGGCCACGGGGGATATAGTTCGATGACACAGCACCCTTTGGTTTAATTCCCAGGGCTGTGAAAATGAAACGGACACAGAGAATGATTCCACTTACAGGAAGTTCTTAGAGTCGTTAAGTTCATAGAAATAGAAAGGAGGTGGATGTGGGGCTGGGTTGGGGACAGCACAAGGAGCACTGAATGGGCGAAGAGTCGGTTCTGCAGGATGAAGAATCCTGATTGCCAGACCTTGTGAGTGTACTTGACCTGCTGAACCTAAACACAGTGAAGGTGTTGAACTGTATGTCTGAAGCTGGGTACTTGCCTGTACTCCCTGGGGAGGCTGAGGCAGGAGGATCACAAGTTCGAGGACAGCCTCAGCAACCTAGTGAGACCCTGCCTCAAAATTTGAAGAATTTAAAAAGGGCTGGGATGTAGCTCAGGGTTAAAGCTCCTCTGGGCTCCATGGCCAGCATCAAAGCAAAGGCAAAGCAACGGTGATGACACCTTGCTCTTCCTAGAGGGGAGGTGGTGGCAGGGGATGTTAAAGGGCCTCTGTCCCCTGAACTCCTGGCCGGAGGAGCTCCCCTCCTCCCCTCGTCCACTGTCCTCCTGCTCCTGGGTGTACGAGGAAGCCTCGGTTTGAAATCTGCTCCGCCGCTTGCTCCCTGGTGACTGTGGCCAGTTACTCTCCCCACGTCTGGGGCGGGCGTGGCTGAGAGGCCCGGGGTGTGCAAAGCCATCTGAGAACCACAGAGGCAGAGGCCAAGAGGAGCCTGAGGTCCGCAGGCGGGCCCTTCTCCGGCTCCACACCCTTCCTGGCAGCTCCCTTCTCTGAGGGGCCGTGTCCCTGCCCTTCCCACTCCCTTCACACTCGCCCTCCCAGCACAGGCCTCTCTCTGGACCCCCGACTCCCTGGCCACCTATCTCCCGGGACACCTCTGCCTGGAGCCCTCCAGGATCTGCAAACCCACTGTGGCCAGCTACCCTCTCCCCACCCCACAGTCCACATCCTGGCCTCCTGGTGACCCCCGGCCTCCCTCCCGCTCTACACCTGTCACTCTGCTCTCTCAGAATCCAGACCCCACCCCACAGGGAGTGTCACAGGCCTTCTTTCCCCTCACAGCGCTCCTCTGCGTGCCCCTCCATGTCCAGGCCCCTTCCTGCTGCCTCTGAAGTCACCCACGTCCCTTCCTGCCACCGTGCCTTGGACTGCACTGCTGCCCCCACCGTTCCCCATGGAAACCCCATTCATCCTTCCAGCCCAGCTCCTGTCCCCGGGAGTCCTTCCTCGGCCCTCACCTCCCCAGCCTGCCCCACGCCCAGGTTCTCGCTTCCTCTTGTCCCTGAAAGCATGTCAAAGCTGAGCCCGGCCCCAAATCCCTGCTTACGTGAGTCCAAGGGGCCTGGAAGCTCTCAGAACCCGCCCCCCAACAGCTTCAGTTTCTAGATAAGGCAGCTTCCGTTCCCAGGGTGGACGGGCAGCACCGGCCGGCTGTCCCATTGCCCTGGCCTGTGGCGCCTTCCTTGAGGCCTCAGGATACATCCCCCCCTCCCACCCATTTCCCTCCAGCGCCTCTGCTTCATTCCCACCTCCCCACATCAGGTCCCTGCCATGCCCTGTCCTCATCCTTCCCTGATCACCTGGTTCCCTGCAACGGCCTCCTAACCCTGCTTCTGGCCTGGGCCTCAGCAGCCTCTTCTCCACACAGCAGCCAGAGTTGCCTGTGGGTGGGCTCATGTCTGCTCAGAACTTTCCAATAGCTCCCATTTCACTAAGAACCTAAGTTCCTACACAAAAGAAACTGTCATTGGATTCAAGTGCTGTGGCCTTCCCAGATTCCTCCTTCTAAGCCTTACTTATCCACCCTTCAAACCTTTTTAAACTCTCTTCCCATTGCCTGCCTTGATCCAGTCACTGCACACTCCTACCACAGGGCCTTTGCACTAGCTCTTTCCCTGCTGCTTCCTGATAATAAAAATGGCTCCCTCCCTTACGCCCTTCAAATCTTTGCTCAGATGTTAGCTTCTTAATGAGGCTCCTGGGCCTACCCTATTTAAACCACTCCCTTCGGTACTGCCTCTGCTGCCCAACCCTGCTCTGATGGTTTCTTTGCAGAATCGCTTTCCAATACACTATATACCCTCTTCTCCTTCTGCAGTTTGTTCCTTAAGCTTCTCTTTTCTCCACACAGCAAGGAGCTCCTGTCCCTCATCCATGGCCGGATCTCGGCGGCTACACCAGCGTCTGGCCCCACAGGAGGCGAACACCTAGGATTCCTAAGCCCAGAACCTGCGCCAGGGCCTTGCCAGGGTCTCACAAGCCCAGGGGCAGAGGATGGAAGGGACCGGGGCTTGGGCGTCCGTCAGCCCCGGTGTGGCCATCAAGCCTCTCTGGGCCTCCGCTCTGTCACTTGCAGATGTTGTGTCCAGAGTTCAATTAACGTTGGTACCCCCACCCAGGTCCCCGTGCTCATTAAGCACGTGACCCGGCCCGCGGTCCACACTGCTCCGCGCAGGACGCCACTGGACCTTCACACCGGGCCGAGGAGGCAGCGCCCCTTTCTGACAGGCGGAGAGGCCGGGCGCTCGGGAGGGTCGGCGGGGGCGGCGCGGGGCTCCGCGGGGACTACATTTCCCAGGAGCCGTTCCCGCTGCCCTGCGGCTCCGGGCTTTTAAAGGGCCTCGCGCTAAAGAGGGTGCGGCGGGGGCGACCCCCTGCCCGCCGGGGGGCTCTGCGCTGGGAGGGGCCCGGCTCCCTCCCCGCAGTGCCCACGGGGCGAGGCCGCGGAGACCGGAGGCGGCTCTCCTCCCCCTGCACCTCCCCGACCTGGCCTGGGCCCCCACCCCCGGGACCCCTTCCCTTCCCCTCCAGCGCCTCCCAACAGGGACCGGGCGGCAAAGGCGGGAGCTGGGGTGGCGGCGGTGGCGGCCCCGCTCCTCCACGCGACCCTCCCCCGTCTCTGGCTTCCGTCCCGGGGGAGAATTGCAGGTCGTGGGAAGGGCGGGGAGAGCGGCGAAGGGAAATGAAGGCCGGGGTCTCACGGTGGCCGAGCCTGGCAGTGCCCACCCCCATCCCTCCTTCTAAGCCGGGTGGCCCCCACGGCAAAGTGGGGGTGATGGGGGTACTGATCACATTGCCCCAGGCGGGAGGCACAAAGGATCAAGAAACTGGTGAACAAACAGCGCTTTGCAAACTGTAGTGCGCTGTGCGAATATTGTTGAGCATCGTGTCATTGGATTCCAAGGCAGAATGGACCTGGGGTCGAGGTGGGGTGGCACGTCTCTGGGAGCGCAGGGTGGAACATCTGGATAGAGGGGTGGCTATCTGGGTAGGTATTTTCCCATCCAGATCCTGGTGGGCACCCGGAGAACTGTCTTTGAAAATAACCAAAACAAACCTACTCCAGCGTCGTGTTTTCAAATCACGAAACCTCGGGGCAACTGACGTCATAGAAATGAGAACCTTGACCTTTCGAACTCACGCGGCCCTTCGCCGCTCCTCTCCCCGGCCTGCGCCACCGAGATGAGCCCCGGGAGAAGGCGTCTATGCGGTTTGGGGCCACCCCTCCCCCATCTCCTCCCCTCCCCCATTCATTCGGATTAACCCATCCCACGGTGTGTGGGGGGGACCCACTAACTTGCCTGGGTCTCAGAGACTCTCAGGAGCAGCAGGAGCCCTCCCAGCAGCCCCCAGTCACAATCCCCATCCTAAACCTCCCTCCCCCACCCCTCCCCTGCAGGAGGGGCTGCAAGCCGCTCCCGGGCCTTACCAGAGATGTGTTCTCCATTTTGACCAGCGACCAAACCCACTCCCAGGGTATTGTTTAACTTAAGAGTGACAGACCTTTTTGCTAAAGGAATAAAAGCGGGTTGTTTGAGGGAGGGGCCCAGGGAGCAAGCATCCCCAATCCTAGCCCCAGAGTCCCTGCCAAGCAGACCTGGCACGTGAGCAGGAGTCCTAGGGTCTCTGGGGTCCCTTCTGCTGGCATCTGAGCCCCTTAAAGCCCCACCCCGAGCCCAGGACTACCTACAGACCGCGGCGCCCCTTGTCCACTTGGTCAGTACCTGCCGAGCAGTGCGGGAAGGAAATGTTTACATTTTAACAAAGACATTGCATCTTCCCAGCAAAATGGCGGTAGGCTCCCTGAGTAACTGCACTCTTCCGGGGGACCCGTCACGATCCAAGGAATGGGACCCCTCCGCCACCCACCCCCAGCGCCCTGTTTCCCAAAGGCTCTAAAGCACTCAGGGCCTCCGCTCATCCCGGGGGCCCCCAGGACTGACTGGTTAGCCTCTGGGGTAGCTCCTCCATTGCAGGTCCCCCACATCCTACAGCACAGCCTCCCAGGGTCCTTGGGGGCCGGCTGGACCCCCAAGCTGGGCCTCCGGGGTGCAGGGCAGCGGGCTTGGCCTCCGCCGCCCCAAAGGTCCCAGGCTGAGGGAGGCGTGTAAATGAGCTCTCCGTTAGGGTCCTCCAGGAGGGCAGGCCACCGGGGCCCCCCTCCCATCTCTCTGGGGACCCAGGCAGTCCTGGGGGCCCGACTCCGGGAGGGGACCCCGACGCCTAAGTCGGGGGCTCGCCGGGGGTGAGGCCTCGGGAGGGGGAAGGGACAAAGTTTGAAAGTGCTCTTGCAACTGGTCCAGGGAAAGTTTCCCTGGGGGGCCCGTGGCCGGACAGGGGGTGGGGGTGGGGGGGGGACGGGGGCGGGGTGACCCCCGAGAGGTGACCGGACCCCGGGGGAGCGACCCCTCCCCCCTGTCCCGGCCCGGCTCGGCCGGGAGTCTCCCCGCTCCGGGCAGCGTGTGTTAGTTGGGGCTGCTTTCCAGCCGCTCCGCCGGGCTGGGG
>JAJEJO010050391.1:845961-919647 GCA_020662805.1 Glaucomys volans | reverse complement strand
ACACACACACACACACACACACACACACACACACACACAATTGGGATCTCTCCTAGAAAGGCAGAGCAGTTCAAACATTTACACTTTTTTAAAATCAATTTTTAAAATTTGTTCTAAACATTTGTCATGTTTAGTTATATATGACAGTAGAATGCATTTATGTGTTTTGACAAATCATACATAAATGGAGTATAGTTTCTCGTTTTTCTGATTGTACCTATTGCAGGATCACATCGGTCATGCAGTCATACATGCACAGGAGGTAATAATGTCTGTCTCACTCTATTGTTCTTCCAATCCCTATACTCTTCCCTTCCTTCACTTCCCTCTACCTAATCTTAAGTAATTCTATTCTTCCTTAGAGCACCCCCATTGTGAATTAGCATCTGTATATCAGGGAAAACATTTGGCCTTTGGTTTTGGGGGATTGGCTTATTTCACTTAGTATGATAGTCTCCATTTCCGTCTATATACCGGCAAATGCCATTATCTCATTCTTTTTTTAAAGTTGAGCAATATTCCATTGTGTATTACATTTTCTTTATCCATTCATCTGTTGAAGGGTGGTTGGTACCATAGTTTAGTTATTGTGAGTTGAGCTGCTACAAACATCGATGTGGCTGGGTCACTGTAGTATGTTCATTTTAAGTCCTTTGGGTATAAACCAAGGAGTGGGATAGCTGGGTCAAATGGTGGTTCCATTCCAAGTTTTCTGAGGAATCTCCACACTGCTCTCCATAGGGGATGTACCAATCTGCATTTCCATCAGCAACGTATGAATGTACCTTCTCCCCCACATCCTCGCCAACATTTATTGTTGTTTATATTCCTGATAATTGCCATTCTGATTGGAGTGAGATGAAATCTTAGAGTAGTTTTGATTTGCATTTCTCTAATTGCTAGAGATGTTGAACATTTTTTCATGTATTTCATATATATTCATATATTTCATATATTCTCATATATTTTTTAATAATATATCAATTGTATATCTTCTGTGAAGTGTCTGTTCAGTTCCTTAGCCCATTTATTGATTGAGTTATTTGTTCTTTTTTAGTATTGTTTTATTTCTTACACTGCACGAAACTCAAAGTGGATCAAATACTTAGACACTATAACAGAGACTCTGCTCCTACTAGAAGAAAATGTAGGCCCAAATCTTCACCATGTCAGCCTAGAATCTGACTTCCTTAACAAGACCCCTAAAGTGAAAGAAGTTAAATTAAGAATCAATAAATGGGATGGATTCAAACTAAAAAGCTTCTTCTCAGTAAAGGAAACAATCAGTAATATGAAAAGAGAGCCTACAGATTGGGAGAAAATCTTTACCACATGCACCTCAGAAAAAGCATTAATCTTTAGGATATGTAAAGAACTCAAAAAAAGTTTCACTGAATGTGGGTTGGTGATGTAGCTCAATGGCAGAATGCTTACTTAGCATGTGTGAGGCCTTGCCTTCAATCCCCAACAACACAAAATAAAAAATACTAATCAATGCAATTTTCCATATTAAAAAATAAAAAGGAAGCAAAATATGATCACCCCAATTGATGCAGAAAACATTTAAAAAAATTGAATATTCATTCCTGATTCAAATGCTAAGGCAAACTCAGAATATTAAAAAAGGCCATCTTCAACCTGATAAAGGACATCTACAAGAAAATGTACAGCTATTAAACTTGCTGGTGAAAGGCTGACTATCAGATCAGAAGTAAGAAAAAGATGTGCGCTTCTATCACACTTATATTCAGTGTTGTTCTAGAACTTCTAAGCAAGGGAATAAGGTGAAAAAAAAAACCCTATCTAGATCAGAGGAGAAGTAAATGTTTGTTTGCAGGTGACCTGATCATTTATCATAGACTCTAATTAAGTCAAGTAGACCTAATAAGTAAATTCAGCATGTTTATAGTTTTGATATCAATATACAAAAGTCAATTTGCTATATACAAATTGACCTTTTATATATAGTGATATTATATATACATAGTCTACATTGTGTAAAATATCTACAATTAGACATTTTAGTTAAAAATAATACAATTTATAATAATACCACAAATATGAAATTCTTAGGGGATAAACTTGACAAAAATGTGTATGACTTATAAGTTGAAACTACATGAACAAAAGATCTACGTAGGAAAACTAGAGCACATTTCTGAAATTAAAGAAGATCTAAATAAATGTGGAGATATGCCATTTTCATGGGTTGAAACACTTACTTTAGTTAAGAATTCTCCAGAATTTATATACCTGATCCAATCTCAATCAAATCCCAGCAGGTGTTTGGGTAGAAATCAGTGAGCTGATTCTAAAATTCACATAGAAAAACAAAGGACCCAGAATAGTCAACACCACCTTGGAAAAGGACAATGTTGGCAGAGAAGGATCATTTGATTTTAAGGCTTATTACAGACCTATGGTAATTGAGACAGTGTGGTGTTGACTTCAAAATAGGTAAGTGTACCTCCGGAACACAGCAGGGTCCAGAAATAGACCCACACGTGCGGATGACTGGTTTTTGGAAGAAAGCGCAAAACCTTTTCAGCAAATGGTCCTGTAGCACTTGGTTATCCAAATGCAGGTAAGTGAACTTTGGTCCACACCTCTCACCACGGGTAAAGATGAACTCAATCAGGATCATAGATCTAAATGTAAAACCTAAAAAACACAAAATTCTAGGAAAAATGGAAGAGAAACTCTTTAAGACTAAGGTTGGGCAAAGATTTCATAGACTCAAGAGCAAAAGCATGATCCATAAAAACCAAATGATAAATTGAACCTCATCAAATTTAAAAACATCTCTTTAAAAGACACTGTTAAGAGAATAATACACACACGCTGGAAGGACATATTTGCAAATAATATACCTGGTAAAGAATTTATATGTAAATTAAGTCAAGAACCCTCAAAACTCACTACTGAGAAATCAAACCACCCATCCAAAAACTGGGCAAAATATTTGAAAAAAGATCTCACCAAAGCGGATGTAGGATGTGTGAATGATAACCACATGAAAAGACACTCAAAATCAATAGTCAGTGAGGAAATGCAAATTAAGACCTCATCAAGACACCTTTGCACTCTGGCTAGAGGGGTAAAATGACAAGGATAGATCAAGCAGCGCCGGTGAAGCTGCAGAGAATCGGGGGCTCCCGTACACTTCCCACAGGGACTGCTCCATGGAGCAGCTTCCAGAAAAGAGTCTGGGGACTTCTCAAAACTTAAGCAAACCTGTCCTATATGATCCAGCCTTTTTCACCCAGTTGCCCAGGACAAATGAAAGCTTGTGTTCACACAGGGATTTACACGAGTGTCTGCAGCAGCTTCATTTGTAATAGCTTCAAACTGGAAACAGCTCCGACGTCTATCAACAGGCAAATGCACAAACTGTTTCATCCACGTAATGAAATAGGGTTCCCATTGATGGCAAGGAATGAACCATTAACTGATGGCACAACACAGATGAATTTCAAAATAGTTATGCTGAGCGAATGAAGCCACATTACAAAAGGGTACGTGCTCCATGATTCCATTTATATAAAATTAAACTGCAAACTCATCTCCCAGGACACAGAAGATAGGTGTTTGGCCTGGGGATGGAGCAGGAAAGTGAGTGACTTGGGGCAAGGGTTTTACAAAGGAAATTTTACCTCATCTGCGGTGATGGTTGCATAGATACACATGTATCAAAAATTGTCACCTTTAATACTTTAAATATTTGCGACTTACGGCATGTCAGTTACAACTCCTAAGATTGTTGAAAGCAAAGAGAATTGCCATGGCTAACAGGTTCTCAGCAACCAGCCCAGTCACTTCCAATTCTGGGGAGGTTCTTACCAACAAAGACAGCCGCGATCAGGATCTCTGCTCATACAGAGCCGTGTTGTGGGGTCGCTGTCGTGGTTGACATACATTAACATAGTTAATCCTCATCACAGAGGCAGGCCCTGCAATGTCCCCATTTAACCTAGGCGAGTCAACCCAGGGTTAAGAACCCTGTCTAAGGTCCCAGAGCCAGTAGTGGCCACCCTGGGTTGTGACCCTAGCATCTACGCGGCTGTTTCCTCTTACCTAGCTGCCAGAACACAGGCAGAGACTGAAGTCACAGTGTGTACCTGTGTCAACACGAAGCAGAAGGGACATCTGCATTTCTGGAAGGACGATTCTAAACCTCAGACTTGGGGAAAGGATTGAGCTGTAGAGAAAAACCCTACTTTTAAAGCAAAAGTGGAAATGTGTTGATTCAGTTGTAGCCTGTTGGCTACAGGCTAGTTTTTTCTTTCAGATTTTTTTTAAAGACATTTCTTCTCTTATTGAATTTTTTTTCTTATTCCAGCGCAACTTGCCTCCTCCCATTCAGACCATCTTCTGCCTCTCGAAGCGTCCGTGCTCATCAGCACAGTGTGCATCACACAAGGTTGGAACTATTGTTCTTGCTTTTTTTTTCTCCTTCTGATCTGAGGCATCCTAGAAAAATAATAGCTACAAAAGCTAACAGTTTATAGCACTGCCTGTACCTGCCAACCACTCTTCTAAGTCTTCTGCATAGATAACTGGCAGGTTTGTCCAACTCTGTCACAAGGACTGTTGTTACCATGCACACTTTACAAGCCAGACCTTGACGGTCTGGCTGTGGAGTTGGATTCCTGACCATTGCACTGAGCTGCGTCCTCCTGATCTTCACGTTCTCAGAGCCTAGCACACAGCAGGCACTCAATGAATGCTTATTGCACTGAACAGAGTAATTGGTTCACCCTTAGTGTGCGCCTCCCAGTTCTCTTGGCGTCTAGACACACGGCACCCTTCAGATGAACAGAGCAGAAGATCTGGGATGAAACAATAAGAGAAGCAAGGAAATTAAATATTGACAAACTCTCACAGCCCAAGGGTTGGGGCTTAAAGAGAGGGGGCTTCAGGTGGAGATTTTAGTTCCTCTTGTGCTGTCCGCTCTGCTTTCTCCTTCCTCCGAGTAGGGTCTCTGTAGTTGAGAATGATTCATGCTTTATTTAAAACCCACTCCGTGTGTGCTGGTCCCAGCAGGAATTCTCTCATTATGTCCCCGGTTTCCTTTTAATCATCTTCTGGGTGGATGAGTAAAATCCCTCACGTGGGCCAAAGATTGGGCCCCTCTAATGATAAGAAGATTTCCAGGGTATGTGAATGATCCCAGCCTGCAAGTGGCAGCCACACTTACCTTTTTGGTCCTTTGTAATTGAAACCCATCAATTAGGTGCTATTAAAGAGCCCGATGCAAATTGTAAAGAGTCTCTAGGAAATGAGCCTTTCCCTGAAAAAAAAAAAAAAAAAAGTCTCTAACTTTCATATTGCTTCTTCTTACTATAATGATGTAGCCTCAGCTTCAAGATGCCATTTGGTGCATTATTCAGAGACAGTTTACAAAGGGGTTTTGATCTCTGGCTTACAGCTTTTAAAGCCCAGGGAATCCTAAGTAGCATGAAACTAACTTAGAGATGGCATGGATTGGAGGCACAGTCGCTCTCTGCTCCCGATTCAAAATCTGCCGAGGGGTAGGACTGTCTATTCTTATCACACAGGGCCTCACTGGGGGCCCCTCCCCTCCTATTACCTCCAAGCAGAAGTTCCCAGCCACCCTCCACCCACCTTGAAGCTCTGTCGAACACACACAGGTTCATGGTAAAGGATGGCAGTGACGAGAAGACAGAATCCCAGCAGACAGACAGAGCAACCCACTGGCCAGCCAGAAGCCAAATAGCAAAATCAGCTCGAGCACCCGAGGGCCGGATCAGACCTAAAGAGGCCCTGCCTTTTGTTTCCCACAATGCAGCTCGACAGCCTCCGACAGCACGATTCTGGACGGCGCTGGTGTTGAAGTGATTGGTTATGCAGGTGTCTAATGCAATTAAGCCTCATTAATTTTTGCACTTTACTTTCATTCACTGAAGTTGAGGCTCTCTAAGCTCCAAAGACGCAGGATTATTTTAGATATTTATAATTTCTATACACGTCTCCTTGGAGAATATCGTGAAAACCTGGGTATATAGAACTGTTTAAAACCTGCTGTTTACCTCAGCTGGGGAATTTTCTTCATGATTAAATGATTCATTTTATGCACGGCTCAGGTCTGAACTTAACTAAGATTTCCGTGTTTCAGTTATTAAAGCAGAAAATTCAGGCGTGCAAGGAGCTGAAACCCAGCCAGGCAGTTGCAATGGCATTAGACTATCTCGTAGCCATCAGTAACAACTGAAATGAGGATCTGGGAAAGAGAAAGCCAAAGGACTTGGGTTATCTTCCCTCTGCAGAGTGAGGCAGAGTTTCCTGCCTCCGCACCAGGGACTTGTGGGGTGTCCCAGAATGCACCACTCCGTCACAGATGCTTTCTTTGTCTCCATGGCTGACATAACTGCTATTAGAGGGACAGGTCTGTTTTGAGAAGCCGGAACATGGAGCATGGAGGAGACAGACTCTGAGACCTTCCCTGCGGCACAGAGCAGCAACGAGCACTGTGTTGGGGGTGCATGTGTGGCTTGAGGTTGCAGAGTGGTGGGTCTCAATAATGGGCTTTGCTCTTTTGGATCATGTGAGGTGCCTCTGAAGATTATTATATATTGTGAAAAAGAGGCATTACCTCTTTTGTCAGAGGTGCTGCACACTCAGGATTGGGAACCGCTGATTTTTGTAATGGGTCAAATCCTGAATGGGAAACTGTTGGCAGGATTGGGATTTAAATATGGAAGGGAGGCGCATGCTGTGTCTTCTAAGTCTAGCTGGAAAGAGCAACAGGAAGTACAGAACAACCAGAGAGGCCTTCTTTGGGGTGAAATCACAGTGTACACACACTCGCACACACACACACACACACACACACACACACACACAACGCTCCACTTCGCAGTGCCAGGTGGAACCCCTGGGGAAGGCTGGCGGAGGGCAGGTTCCCTCTTTGGCTTTGTGTTCTTAGCATCAGTGTTTGCAATGTGCACGTTTGAGTGTTTTCATTCAGGTGCAATCCAGAATTAATGAAGATTTGCTCATTAATCATGTCCCTTTGGGTTTCATGACCATGATTGAATCTTACCAAATTTGTATTTCAAAGCAGCAAGCCCAGTCTGCCATCACGTTTACCTGCCAGCTCCTACAATCAAGAGTGGCTCAAGCGCAGGAGTGAATCGCTCATGTGGTATTCCACGACATGAGAAAGCCAAAGAGATGGAAGAGGAAAAGATACAGTCAGATCCACGGGTCTGGATTCCAGCTCTTTTTTCATGAGGAGTAGGACCGGCCTCGTTATCTGATAGTGTTGGGCCTTATTTTTTTCTTGGAACAAACTATACAAAAACACCATGCAACTTCAAGGTTGTGAGAAGTAGCTGGGACTAAAGTTTCAGTGGTCACCACCCCTACATGGCCTTCACTCCCTTCGCATTCTGGTCCCTTCAGCATTGTGTCAGTAGCAGGATTATGTGGGGCTCTCTGGGGTGTTGATTGACAGGCCGGCCTGAACCAGGCACCACCCTCTGATGATTCCCCTTCACAGGGAGCATCTCAGGGAGCAGAAGGCACATTCTCCTCGCCAACGGGGACCCTGAGCTTCAGTGCTCACCTCTGCACTGCAGGCTAGAGAGTCTCCACTGAGGAAAGGGGGGAATGCCCACATTCTCTTGGGACCTTTTGTTGTTGTTTAGAAACACAAAGTTCTTGTACCTCTGTAAGTAGTAGAACCATGTTCCAAGAGATGAAAATGAGGAATCACAGTTCACCCTGGCTCAGGGTCGCTTTTGTTATAGGATCAAAAAAAAAAAGGAAAAGAAAACACCAGAGTTCAGTCCATCGCTTTCTGGCCTGGAGGTCTGCCTGGGTAGCTGGACCAGTCTTTCAACCTCAGACTGTTGGTGCAGAGGGTGGACGGTCTCTGGGCTGTTCTGGGCCCTGTGGGAGGTTTGCCAGCATGTGTGGCCTGCACATCAGATATCAGTAGCACCTTCTCCAGTTCTGACCACCAAAGATGTCTTCAGGTATCAGCAGCATCCCCTGGGAGGAGGCAAACCCTGGGCTAAGTCCCCTCAGTTTTCACCCCCAGCCCACCCCTGCCGATGAGAAGCTGGATGTCAGCCCATCCTGACCCTAAGTGGTCCCGCCTTTGTGCAGAGGGTTGAAAGCATGGGCACCTCAGGCAAACAGATGAGCTTTTGATAGAGGATGAAGGCGACTGCATCTCCGTGAAAGGCCTTGCCTCTCCCCGCCCTTCTATTGTTTAGATGGCTCCAAATCCAATGTGTCAGAGACAGGTCCTCCGTCTGTTTGGCGCACCTGAGTCAGGGTCTTCTCAGCCCAGTTGAAGTCATGGCATCCAGCCACATGCTCAGGTTGCCGCAGAGGCAGAGAGAAAGGGCAAGGATCACACACACGTGCCCCATGTGCCCGTAAACCCAGCAGCCTGGGCGCCCATTGCCCATGGGCCTAACTTGTTGGTTCTCAGTGTCCATCCTGGCTGGCTTTGCAAATGCCTGGGAGCTCCTCTGTCCTCCATCTCCCAGGAGCGCAGCCTTTCTCTTGCCCTTATGTCAGAATTTAGGGCAGAAAATGTTAACTCTACTCCAATGCTTCCTTCCCACCTTGGCAGTAATGGAACGTGATCTCCCGATCCTCACGGAAGCCCTGAATACAGAGCCTCTAAGCTGTCTTGAACCTTGAAGAATAATACCGAATTACACCTAGTCTGTAAATAGGAGAAGAGGGTTTTTTCCTCCCTCCAGTTGCTTTCCACAGACTTTAATATACGAGTGAGTGATTTATAACACTGGTGACAAAGCCGCAACACAGCTTGAAATTCTTTATAACGGCTGTAATACCACATCTATCATAATGAAAAATGTCTACGAAATCATTTTCTGCCAAAGAACATCTTCCCAGATTCTATTAAGAACTTTCTATCTACATGAACACCACATCTTGCTGAAATACATGGCTTTAGAATGGCCCTCGTGGGCGGGGCCCACAGTAGCCTTCCGAGTCCCTAAAATCCTAATCAGTGGCAATCAATTAGGATGCTGGCGGAAGTCTCCAGAGGAGGAAACCAGGAGGGGAGAAGAGATGGTGGGAAAATGTATTCCTTTATTAAAAAAAAAAAAAAGAAAAGAAGAACTAATTTGGGCAGGATGTGACTGAGTTTGGCAGTCAGATGGATTTAGATTCTATTATGCTTCTCTTGTCACATTTACCTAGCAGCTATCGACTTCCCGCTGTTCCCAATTTTTAAAAGAACACAATGGTCCCGCCTGCCTATTATTACTGCATTCTATTTGTAGTTATCTCTGCTTCCAGGAAAGGCGAAGAACTTCACCTTGATTTGTGCCCTTGCTGAACACAATCTTTTCCACAGACAGATCAGCCCTTGTCTTCTGAGGGCCAAGGGAACCTGACACTGCTCCTCAGAGTCAGAGGTCAGGGTCCCCTGCTTGCGGAAGCCTCACCCCTTGAGTAGGAACCTCAGGGAAGTGCTTCCTGCACCTCCTCTTGCCATCAGAGAACTTTGCAGGGAAGCTGTAGATGCAAGTTCTGGAAAGCACAGTGAGAGGACTCAGGACTGGCCCTCGTGGAAGGATTTTGTTCTCTTCTAGTTTGCCGTGCAAACCACCTTACAAATATCCATGTCAGGCTGTGTTCTTTGCAATTTTTACACTGGCCCATTTGGAGGAAGGAACTTCGAATAGTAATCATTAAAATAATGCTCATCTCCCCCCCTCCCTCCCTTGTTCCCTTCCCTCTATTCAATGATCTTTCTGCTACTTACTTAAAAGTTTTTTTTAAATTAGTGTCTTGTGGATGTACCTGAGGGTGAGATTCACTGTGACATAGTCATACATATACATAGGAAAGTCAGGTTGAATTCATTCTATTGTTCTTTATCCCATCCCTCTCCCTCCCCTCAATCCCTCTCTACTCCACTGATCTTTCTTCTATTGATGGAATCCCCCTGCCCTCACTTTCCTCTCCTTTTGTTCCTCCTTATTTGGGATTAGCTTCTGCACATCAGAGAAAACATTCAACCTTTGACTTTCTGGGTCTGGCTCATTTCACTTAGCATGATAGTCTGCAGTTCCATACATTTCCTGGCAAATGCTGTAATTTCATTCTTCTTTATGACTGAGTAATACTCCACAGTGTATGTATTTGACATTTTCTTTATCCATTCATCTGTGGAAGGGCATCTAGATAAAGGGAAGTACTAGATACTGAATTAGTGCGAATTATATTCCAAGCTTTTATAATTACGTCAAGATGAATCTTAATGTTATGTGTAACTAAAAAGATCCAAGGAAAAACAAAATAAATTTCATCAACATTATTTATCTTTAAAAATGAAATCGCTGAAATACATGGAAAATTGCATGAACATGTCAGCTTCGCATACCTCCGCTCACAGTACTGCCCTGGTAACCCTACAAATACCAAGGTCTGGCCTGGGTTCAGGTTACTTTACCATTATTTATTTCGCTAGCTGTCTGTCTTTCCCTAGGACTGACTCTTCTCAACTCCTCGGATGAGATCTGCATTGCTTACCTCACCCACCCCAATTATGGAAGGCATGTGGAAGTGGTTTGAAAAACATGAAGTGCTGCCTGGGTGCCCAGGGTCAGCATGGGGAAGATGGGGGAAGACTCACCCCGTTCTCCAGGGTCCTGTCGGCACTGACCTCGGTGTACTGGACTGAAAGCATTTCCTGTCCTTGGTTTTGAATACCACCCTCCCCGCCATGGGACACGCCTTGAACTTTCCAAAGAATGCTTTTACCTGAAGACACCGGTAAGCCTTAAACCTCTCCTGCCTGCAGGAAGTTGCTCTTCGTCTTTTTCCTTATCTTGTTTTCTTCGTTTCTGTTGATAAAATGGAAGTTTGAAATAAAAAGAATCATGACATACTTCACTATTGTGTGTGTCTTATTTACTTTTTGGAAGCTCTTTTCTTTTCTAACACACAGATGTTTTTATGATTGGACACCTGGGGCATGTGCCACCCTCTCCATCCACCCCGTCTTATGATCATTCCCCTGTGTGTCAAGGGCTGTCACTGAGTGTCATTAATTAGAGAAAGCTGTGGGACCCTAAGTCAAGGCAGGGAAAGAAGCCTGTGTGAGGTGCCTACTGTGTGCCTGGCCTCTGTTAAGCATGTGACACATTCTGCCTTGTTGATGTCTGACAACAACCCTGCGAGGAGGTCTTAACATCCCTGATTCCACAGTGGATAACACTTGGGCTCAGTGAAATTAGTGCATCATTCGTCACCTGTCCCGTAACTCAGCTTAATCTGAAGAGCTTTGTGCTCAGTGGTTGGTTTTCTATGCATCACACCCGGGAAGGGTCATGGTTTGGGACAGGAGCCTGAAAGCCCTCATGTTGCTGCTGATTGACAGTGGCCCCAAGATCATGGAATAAAGCTACCTGACTTTGAACTTGTGATTTGTGAACTGAAAATTCATTTTACATATGCCACCTCATTTGGTTTTTACTATAACCCTGTGAGGCAGGGAGGATAGAAAGTATTGTTCTCTGTTTTCTAGAAAAGGAGGCTGAATTCAGACTAAGAGACTTGCTCAAGGGGCTATAAATCAAACACACTGCCTACGAGCAGGAAGATGGCTTGTGTTTTCAAGTACCCCAAACCTCTAAAACCTGCCTTCAGGTTCATTCTGGAATATCTGCACTTTGTATAGTCTTGAGTTATTGTGGGTTTGTTATATTGCATAAAAGTCTGGGGTCAGGGGACACGTGGGTGTGGCTCATCATGAAGCTCTGACAACTAAACTATTGAGAAACAAGACTCCCCACTCCCTGGAAGAGCTGGATCATCAAGCTAACCTTGCACGACCTTGTTTCAGAAGGTGACTTCCTTTCAAATGCCAGTTGTGGGAAGTTCTTCGGCATTTTTACATTGGTTGGTACCATTGCCCTGTGTCGGAACAAAGAAATCGCACAACTCTATGCATATATTCATGCATACATTGTTTATACAAAGTTAAGATTATATGAATATAAAGCATTCTCTACTGCTCGTGAATTTTATATTGTCATGAATATTTCCATGTATGAAAATATAACTTTTATTTGCTACATTCATAATATTTCCTTAAAGGGATGTACCATCATTTGTCTAGGTCCATCTTGTTAGATATTTTGATTGTTTCTAGTTTTTAAAGTTAAATCTCTTCTTCCTAATATTTGGAGTCATTCTGATTACTTCTTCAAGATAAGTTTCAGTGAATTTAAGAAAAAAACAAGATTGAAAGGAGGCACATTAGAAATGTTAACAATGAGTAGTGAGATTGCAAATGGACTGAGTTGTGAGGTCCTCACATACCTAACACTTCTGTCACCCAAAACTGCCCTTTACCCCCTTGAAAGTACTTTATTTTCCTGCCAGCTCAAGGAGATCTCTGATTTGATTTCCAGAACTACGGTTTTGCCTTTTCTAGAATTCCTTACAAATGAAATCATGCAGTATGAAGTCTTTTGTACTGGCTTCTTTCATCTTAGCATGATGGTTTTGAAACCCATCAACACTAGTTGGGTGCATGAATCATTAGTTTTTCAAATTTCTGAGTGATTATTCTGTTAAATGGATAGCATGCAATTTGTGTATCCATCCACTGGTTGATGTACATTTGAGTTGTTTCCATTTATAGTTATTATGAATAAAGCTGCCATGAACATTTGGGTGCACTTCTCTATGTGATTATGGTTTCCTTCACCTTAGGATTGCCTTAGAGATCACTGGATCATATGGACGATATCTTTATGAGAAATCGTCAAGCTTGTTTTCCAAAGTGACTAATAATTTTACAGTTCCATTAATGCTTGATGAGAATTCTAGTTGGTCCTTTTTTTTTCAGTGTTGGCATTTGAACTTGGTGTCTCATGCATGGTAGGCAAACACTACCACTGAGCTACATCCCCAGTCTCCATATGTATTTTAGAATCAGTTTGTTCTTTTTTTTTATTAAAACCTATGCTACCAACATGATTAGAATGCTTTAAATGTGTAGATGAATATGGAAATAATTGACATCTTAAAATATCAAGTCTTCCTATCCATGAGCATGGTATATCCTTCATTTATTTAGTCCCACTTTAATTTCTCTTACAATATTTTATAGATTTTAGTGTATAGCTATTGCTCATATTTTCTTAAATTTACTACCATGTGTTTCATATTTTTAATGCTATTTTATTTAGAACTTTAAAAAATTTACTTTTCAATTGTTGAGCATGAATACACTGAAATCTAAATGATTTTTATATATTAACCTTGACTCCTGAAACCATTTAGTTTCTAAATTCAAATGTTAATTCTAGCAGCTATTATTTGGAGATTCCTTAGGATTCCTACCATGTTGTTTGTCAATAGACTTTTACTTCTTCCTTTCTAACCCACGCACATTTCATTTTTGTTGTTATATCAGGATGAATAGAATCTTCAGTATGACCTTGGATAGGAGTGCTGAGGTAGACTTCCTTGCTTTTTTCCTGTTATTAAGAATAAGTGTTCAGTCTTTCAATGTTACATTCTGATGCTGTTTATAAGTGTTTTATAGATGTCTTTTATAATATTGAAAAATTTCCTTTTGCAATGAATTAAATACTGTTTTTCCCTCCCAAATTCTTATGTTGCAGTCCCTCACCAAGAATCAGACTCTGCTAACACCTTAATCTTGAACTTCCAACCTCTAGAACTTGAAATGTTTGTTGTTTCAACCACCCAGTTTAAGCCACTGACTTTGAATTGTTTCTGTTGTTATGTGATCAAATTTCAATGCATATTTCATTTCAGATATTATAGCTTGTATCTCTAAAAACTCCATTCATATCTTTTATATATCTTCCATTTCTTTTATCAACAAGATCATATCTTCCTTTACATTCCTGAACATATGGAACATATCAATAATAGCTGCTTTAACTTCATTTTCTACTAGTTTCATTATCCATTACTTCTGATTCTACTTACATTGATTGGTATTTTTAATCTTCTAGGGCATTATTTTTTCTGCTTTCTTTTTTGCCTTGTAATTATTTATTGGATGATGGACATTGTGAATTTTATGTTGTTGGTTGCTGGAATTGATTTTATTATATTCCTTTAAATAGCATTGGATTTTGCTCTGAAGTGCTATTAAGTTACTTGCAATCAGTTGAATCCTTCTGAGACTTGCTTTTAGGCTCTGTTAAGTCAGGACCAGAGTATCCATTAGTCCGGTGCTAATTTAGTTTCACTCCTAATGTGATATACTTTTGAGGATTCTTCCCAACACCTACACTTTGTCCACAAAGTCTTTCTGGGAACATGCATTCTTCCTTGTCCTGTGCGACTTGTGGAAATTGTTCCGCTTTTGACTGAGTGGTTCTCCTTCAGCCTTGGGAAGTGGCTGCTAGCGCTGTACAATACAGGTGCATCAGTATTCCATGAGACTGGAGATGACCCTCCTGCAGATTTCTCGAGCAGTCTTTCTATGCAGCTCCCTTGATCCTGAGAGAGCGATACCCATATCCTAGCCAAATTGAGCCTCACAGACTTGAGTTTCTCCTTCCTCATTTCCATGAGATCGACAGGCTCTGCTTGGGTTCCCTCTCCCTATGTTGCAGCCTGGAAACTGGTCCCTACAGTGAGTAGGTGCAACTGGAGAATCTCCCTGTTTCCCTTCTCAGTCCAGCGCTACCTGTTCAATGCCCGTTAGGCATAACTTCACGTGTTGTTCCTAGTTGTTCCTAGTTCTCTAGATTAAAGTTGGATGGTAAATCTGCAGCTATGGTTCCTCTCTGCTGCAACTCTAAGTCCTTAGTATTTGTCTTAATTATAAAGAAGAAGTGCATTCTCTTCTGGCTTACAGGGTCATGAGTTATCACATCCTTTGCTGCCAGCATGTAAGAGGGGAAAAGGTTGTACTTGGAACCCAGGACTGGATACTAAAATTTCTCAGAAGTTTCAAACTGGTGACCAAATTCTGCCAGGTTTGAAGATGGGCCTTGTTTAAATATAAGAAAATTTTACTCTCTGACTTTTCATTGTTGATTTTGGCAAAGCCCCTACTCTCTGTTGGGCCAGCCAGCCTACTCTTCTTGCCTCACCTCTGCCCGTCGATACCCAGCAGTTCCTCCCACCTTGGTCCTCTTTTTCCTGCTCCTCCTTTGCCCTGCAGCTGGAGTTTCCCCCAGGTTAACCTCCAAATTATTTGTATATTGCACTGGGACAGCACCTCCGTGAGCACCCACCATGATCTAAGCTGAATGCTACTACCTCAGGTACAAAGGAATCATGCTAAATCTTAAAACAGTGACAGCAAAATGGGGTAAATGCAATGATCCAGATGTGCTCAGGGTGCTTGGGCTGATATAGGAGGCATGCCCATGCCCATGCACTCTGAGCTAAAGGAAATCAGGATGGCTTCCTAGAGAAGAACCTGAACTTCCTTGGAGGTTGAATAGGAGTTTGCCAGAAGGTGAAGCATGAACTTGTTACAACTCTTTAATAAATTCTTGTTGAATTGTGTCTGACTGTGATATAATTTTCACTCCCTGGACTTCCTAGCTCAATAATTACAAACTTTACTGTTCTCAGGACTCTTTTTCAGAGGTATTTTTTTTTTTTCAATTCCTAACATCGAAAAACAAATTAGCAGAAGAAATCCAAGATTTATTTTGGGCTGAATTCTGGTGATGTTAGAAAAAGTTATGGAGACTAGAAATGCACCTGTAGGAGCTTGCTAGGATCAACTATCACTCCAAACACTAATAAATGGAAAATCCTGTCATTCACCATTTGGCTCTTTTCAAATCATCACACATTATTGGAATACATGCCCAAGCTCACTGTCTCTTAATATTAATGCTTAATTATAGGCGAACTGCTGCCGTTTTTGGGTGGTGTAATAAACCTGTCTCAAGTCAAGATTGTGCATTTATTACAGAATCTAATTTAGCAGTGTGAAGGAGACCTTTCCCAGATGTCAGAAAGCTGGGATGAAATGAAGAAATTCTATACTGACATTCTATTAAGGGCTGTTATCTTAAAAATGATTCAAATCAATCTTACTTTAAGAAAATCTATAATAATCTTTAAACTTTCCAATTTTTGAAATTGTTTCAATATGTTAGATTCATATTCAAATGGTGGATAGCATTGGAGAATTTTAGTGTAGACAAGATATTCCAGGCCTCGTTTTTATTAAATATGTGAAGAACGAAATGCTTTCAATTAGCACTTGGATCTTTCTCATAAAGTATTATTTAGAACAAATGGAGTTCAGAGACCTTTTAAAAGAAGAAAGACCCAATCTCTTTCACTGATTCAGAGGCATCAAAATGGTAAGCTCTAAGAACCTGCACCTTTCTATGATGCAATTGAATTGAGTGAGAATTTGATGAGGTTGGAGTGACCCCGGGTGACCTCTGTCAGAACAAAACCAGAAGATTAAAGGGGTCTGCAATCAGAGAAATTTAATAACGTTTGACTAAAAATATTCATGTGGCAAAGTAAGGAGTACAAAGGTCTTCTGATGTCTCTGGATGATTAAAGAACGGATTTTCAATCTAACACAAGAAGGAACAATAACAGCAAGGCCAATGGCTGTGTGGCCGAGCTGCCCGGGCCCCTCTGTGCTCAACATTGCATGCACCTTACCTCCCTCGTCCCCACAGGTCTCGGAGAGGAATGCATCCCTTTGCAGATAACATTTTGGAGTGGTGGGGATGCTTGCCCAGCAACCTCAGCAACAAAGTGGCAAAGCTGAGATCCAAACTCAGACTTGTGTCGTCTTCAAGTTCTGCTGGCAGCACAAGGCTCTTCCCTGCTCACACCCACATCTCCCTAAAGCCAGGCACTTTCCATGATCCATGTGTATTAGCACTCTTAATCCTCACCACTACCAAGAGGAAACTACTCTTCTTATTCCTACTTTTCAAAGAGGAAACCAAGCACAGAAAGATTAAGCAAATTGCTTAAGTCACAGAGCTAATGAACCATGGAATGGGGATCAGATTCCAAGCAATCTGGTTCTGCAGGTAACCCAGCTGCTTTTCCCACCTTATGTGGCCTCAGTTTCTAAAAGAGAGTCACACGACCAGGCTCTATTACACGTGAAAATGACAAGATGGCACAGCCATCGACTGGCAAAGATCTCGTTCCCTGTCTGCCACGCAGTGGCCGTGGTGGTGGCTCTGTAGGAAGGGGTCTCCGTGGCTGGCTCTCATTTCTGCACCTTTTGTAAGCGGAGGCTCGGGCAACTTTTATTTTGGAGTATCTTCTCCAGGATATTTGTTGCAAACAGCATTGGAAGACGGAGCATCTCCCTGGGGGCCCAGAGATTTGTTGACTATCCAGTATAATAAAGTGAATGTCCCTTGCAGGGTGAAGGTTGGGCAGCTGGGCTCACAGTCCACTACGGAAACCAGACTTTCCTACGCTTTCATTTCCTTAGGTGCCAAGCGGAGCCCCATGCTGCGTGTGCAGAATCTGCCAGGGTGCCGCCTGGGGCCTGGGAAGAGGGGAGAGGAAGGCGAGGACGCTGGAGCTGCCTGCATGCTGTGAGTGATAAATGCCTTTGTCTCTGACTTTGGAGTCTCGTGCTTTCTGCCAGAATCCTGAAACTGGGGCAGGCTGGCTGTTATCCTGAGCAGAGTGAAGCGCTGGACCTTCCCAGTTCTTGACAGGGTTTTTTTTTTGTTTTTTTTTTTTGTCTTTCTCATATAAAAGAGGGTTGGAGACAGATAAGGGTTGGGGGGCAGCATCAGACACTCGGCAGGCACCCTGGCCCCTTCACTTTTGACTCTGAGCCATTGTGCACATTTCCCAGGGCCAGACAGGAACTGCCCACAGGAACTCCAGCCACCATGTCCCTGTTCTGGGCAAGAAGGCTTTCCAGGATGTCTTGCAAAGCGGCTTCTGCTCTTCTCTCAGTAGCCACAAGGAGAGCCAGGAAATGTGAGCTTTGGGCTGAGCACAGCTTCACTCAGAATGTAATTGGGGTTTTTTTACAAAGAAGAAAGGAGAGTGGATGTGGGGCAAACAGCAGGCCACCCCAACTGCGGCAAGGCAGGCGCTGCACTGGGGATCAGCTGAGCAGGGTTGTTTTATGTGAAGATTTTCAGCATAAATAAATATTTGATTCCAATACTAAGCCCCTGTCCTTGCTTGGAAAAATGCAAAGTGCAACGGACGAAGGTGAATCTTGTTATTGCGTGCACATCCCAGCTGCTAATGGAGGCCCTTGTGTGCAGGAAGCATTTGGTAGTTGAGACTGTGGGCTAACAACCAGTTGGAAGGAAACAGTAGCCTCTGGAAAGGGCTTTTGCACCAGTAATGACCCTGGTGAGCCATTAATCTGCAAGAGATGCCCTATCTCCAGGTCACTAATTTATAAACCGAATATCAATAAAGGCTGCCAGGGGCATGCTAATTATGTCTATGGATGAAGCCATGGCACTGGGTCTGTGCAAGAAATTTTTGATGAGAAAAGTGCATCAGTTCAGTCTGTCTGTGAGCAACAGACTCTTTAAATGCCAGGGCCTCACTCTCCCATCCCACTCTGGCCCTCCGGAGCCCCGTCAGCAGCAGCGTGTCCTGGTGGAGTCTCATGGCTCCTCTTTGGGTCTGGCTGGAGAGTTTGAGAGCGATGTTTCCCATGCTGCATGTTAGCAGCTCAGAAGGCTTTTCCTTGGGATTATGATGGTGTTAATGCTGATGTTGAAAGCAATTGCCATTATTGGGTGCCTTCGTTCTTTGCATAGATCATCTTATTTAATCTTCATGACAGTCCCAAGAGGTTGGTATTGTAATTGGCCCTGTTATGTATCTCTGTGCATTTGAATTTTTTTGTGGGGCTGTGGCTGAACCGCTGAACCACATCCCCAGCCCTGTGTGTATTAGATCTAAAATAAATTACCAATCATGCCCAACTTGGCCAGGCAGGCAAATGGCAGGGGTAGGTGCCGCGATTCAAGCGTAAGTCCATGTGACTCTAAGGTAGGCCCTTTTATTTCATTAATTATTTTTCATTTAAATTCATATTTTAAGTGATACATAAAACATAAAATTATACATATTTATCATGATGTTTAGATCTGGCTGTGTTGCTGCTTTCCTAGGCCTCTGAGACCTTTTGCTTTCAACTTCTGTAAAATCAACTTTTTTAGGTTGCACATTGAATCTGAAAATGCATACTTGTCTTTCTGGGCCTGGTTAATTTCATTTAAAAGTTCTGCAATTCCATTTATATAGTCAAAAATGACAGAATTCCATCCTTTTTTGTGGCTGAATAGTATTCTGTTGCATTCATACACGAAGTTTTCTTTATCAGTTGATTGACACTTGGGTTATTTCCATTTCTTGGATGTTTTCAAGAGTACTGCAGTAGATTTGGGAAAGCAGATCTCTTTTTGACATAGGACTTGCTCCTTTCTTTGACCAGTAGTGGGAATAGCAATAAGGAAATTTTACTCTCTGGGCCCTTTGTGAGACCCCTTACTCCCTACTGTCCCACCAAGCCTACTCTTGGGTCACCTCTGCCCATAGACACCTGGCTGCTTGCCCGGCCCACACCTTGCTCCCTGCTCCTCCTCTGCATCTGGAGTTTCCCCAGGCTTCACCCCCAACTTGTTTTCTCTTCCAGTTGCATCAAAGTCTGGCAGACTTCACACTCCCTGCGAGGGGGCCCCTCCAGGGCATTGCTTTGCTGCAACTGAGCTCGCTTGTTTTCCAGCTTTACCCTGGTTGTTCTCTCTCTCTCTCTCTCTCTCTCTCTCTCTCTCTCTCTCTCTCTCTTACAGTCTTTTTTGTGGCTAATTGATTTGCTGGAGTGTGTTTTGATTCCTTGTTTATTATTTGGGGATTGTCTGGTATAGATTTTTGCTTCCTGGTTACTGTGAGGCTTACAAAGGCATCTCTTGATGCTAACAAGGCTATTTTGAAATGATATAAACTTCACATGATTGTAAAGATGAGAAGCAAAACAACAAAGAGAAAATGTGCTGATAAAATCCATGTAGAGCAGAGGAAGAAGGGCAGAGGGGAGGGAGGGCAGGAGGGAAACCCGGAGGGACAGGGGCGTCCTGAACTGGACCGGATTCCATGCAGGTAGGGATGAGCCCACCTACTGTCCACAACCGTAAATCTCTAAGGATAATAAAACAATGTGGCCTGACCCCATTTGTCCCCACATTTTGGATCCTGATGTCCCATGTTACAACCCTAGGTCCTATTCCTCTGTTACCTGGAGCTGGGTTTGGTTTTGATGGTTCACACCAGGGTCAGCGTGAGAGCCCTGCATTCTCTTCCCCTGTCTTCTTTCTGTTCATTAGCAACTCTCTATCAGTCTGAAGAGATCTCTTTAGGTCTCCTTATAGGACAGGTCTGGTGACTCTTGCAGTCCTGGCTTTTGTCTGTTAGGGAATGTCTTCATCTCTGTCACTTCTGAAGAAGAGCTGTTCTGGGGACACTGCTCCTTGGTGAAGGGAAACCTGTTGTCCCCCTCTCCCAGCTCAGGAGGTTTCTGCTGGGAATACCGGGTCACCCTGCTGTGCTTTGGGATAGACCTGCCTGGATTGAATCTGACTGGTGACCTTTGACCTTCCTACACCTACTTATCCTATCCTCTAGATTTGGGGAGTTTCCTGCTCGATTTCTCTGAGTAAGCTTTCTTTCCTTTTGACATTCTCAAGTCCCTCTTGAACCCCAGTAACCCAAATATTTGCTTTTTAATGCCACCCCAAAGTTCCTGTAGGCTTTCTTCATTCTTCCTCACCTCTCTCCCCCTCCAACAGGGTATTTTCAAATGGCCCGTCTTTGGACTCTTTTCCGTTCAATCGATTCTGCTCTTGATGCCTCATATGCATTTTAAGAATTTTCTTAGTGTATTTCTCAGCTCAAGGATTTATTTGATTTTTTAAAAAATTACTTCTATCTCTCTGTTAGGTTTCTGTGAGAATACTGCACAATTTTTTCTCCATGTTCTCTTGCAGGTCAATGAGTTTCCTTAAAACAATTGCTTTACATTCTTCATCAGGAAGTAGGCATTCCACACTGGCTACTGTCTGGTCCAGTAGGTGAGGTCACTGTTTCCTGAAACTTTTTAATGTTTGTTGGTGCATAACCTCTGGGCATTGATAAGTTAGGTATTCATTCCAGTCCTCTCAGTCTGGCTTTATTTGTGCCAGTTTTTCCAGATATTCTAAGCAGGCTGCTTATTTTTTCTAAGATAAGTCACTTCTATTTTAGCACTAGGTGGCACCCTATGGCCTTGGTTTATCATGTTGCTGTTGGTGCGTTGTCACTGTTTCAGCACCAGAGGGAGATGCAAGCCCAAGTCTGTCCAGCACCACAGTTGGTGAGTTGTTCCCCATGAGCTAAGGGAGCATCTAGAAAGAACAGCCCATGCTTGAGTTGACACTCCTCCAGTCACCAGTTTGTGGTGGAATCTGCTGGGCTCTGGCAGAATCACCATGGAGTTCTCTATGCCACAACTTGGTGCCCACCTCCCTATTCTTCCCCCAAGCAGTTATTCTCTCCGTTGAGCTGCCAGGGCTTGGTGGAGAAATGGGGTAGATGGTCCTGTAGCGACCAACACCCCCATGCTGTCTTATCCTGATCCCACAGCCTGCTAGCACCAGCACAGAACTGGGGTCAGGGATATAGACTGCTATTGGCCGCCAACTACCAAGGTGACTGGACCCAAGCTGCTACACCCAGCCACAGGAGATGCTGTCCAGAACAGAAGTCGGAAAGACTTGGCTGGGCTGTTGCATTGACTCCATACTGACTTCCAAAAACATTGCTATGGTTTGAGTCTTAAGGCTGTGCGTTTGTGTCTTGGTCCTCAGCTTGGTGCTATTGGGAGGTAGTGGAACCATCAGGTGGTGGGTCCAGGCTGGAGGTCTTTAGGTCATTGGTGGTATGAATTTGAAGGGGATGGTGGGACCCTAGCTTCTTCCTCTCTCTCTCTTTCATTTTGTGGCCACGAGGGAGTGGTTTCGCTCTGTCACTCATTTCTGCCATGATATACTGCCTCACTCCAGGCCCAAAGCAACAGGGCCCACAGATCATGGACTGAAAACTGTGAGCCAAAATAAACCCTCTCTCTTTATAAGATGATCATCCTCGGCATTCACCCTAGTGATGAGAAGCTGGCTACAACACAAACACTGCTCACCACCCTGTTCTCCTGCCAGAGAATGGAGTCTACTCCAGGCCATGCTCCCGAGGCTGGAGCAGCATTGGTGAAGGCTGTCCAGTGGTGGCTGTCAAGGCTGCTCCCAAGCTTTGTCACACCTGAGTTACACGCAGACCCACACCACAGCTGCTGGTGATCAGGCGGAAGCAGCTCGAGAGCTCCATCCATGAGTGTTGGCCTGGGGATAGCTGTGCTGCTGGGGCCCGGGGGACAGTGGTGGAGATGGTCCCTTGGCCACCAGGCTGATGGTAAGCTGGGTCACATCTGAGTCTCACAGCTCTAGGGATCTGCAGCCTTAGGGTGGGGGTTGTGCCCTAACCAGGGCAGATGATGACATAGGCCAGAACATGAGTCTGTCCCCCTGGGGTGCAGGTCTCTGACTGATGCCCAGGCAGGTCCAGAGGCTCCATTTGCAAGCTCTGGTCTGCATATAGAGGCCTTTAGCTTTCTTCCCTGTTCTCCCCTGGATGGAGTCTTGCTCTACCCTCTGCTGCCCAAGGTTGGGCTGGAGAGGTGGCAGTAATCCCTTAGCTGCCTGGCTTACTTGGTTCCAGGAGCTCAGTTGGGAGTACTGGCCTGGGGAGGGGGACAGGGACCTGGGGAGTGTCCACCACACTGCTCAGAGTTGGGGGAGGGGTTGCAGTGACTCTTCCCTTCCTATCTTCTTATCTTATTGTTATACTAAAGCTCTGTGGCCTCTCACCTGGCTGAGAGGTGAGAGGCCACAGAGCAACTGTCTGCATTGGAGTCTGTGGGAGACCATCGCTGGAATCTGTTTTTGTTTTTCTTTTTGTGATACTGGGGATCGAATGCAGGGATCTCCACCACTGAGCTCCATCCCCAGCCACTTTTACTTTTTATTTGGAGACAGGGTCTCACTAAGTCACCCAGGTTGTCCTCCAGCTTATGATCCTCCTGCCTTGGCCTCTAAAGTCTCTGGGGTTCCAGGGGACCTTACTCAGCAGCCTTCTTGCTCCACTCTCCAAGGCCTGGGCTCCAGGGTCAGAAGCGGAAGTCCTTAGTCCCTGCTTCAGCCTCATCATTTTAACGTTTTGCACCTGACGTTCTAAGTCTGGTTGACCTGGGACTGTGCTTCATGGGTTCCATTCGGACACATTCACCTGGGGCTTGGCGTTCTCTCCACCAGGGCCAGTTGCACAGTGGTGAATGAGACCCCCAGAGTCCCCACTCCCCTCCACAGACATGCCTTTTGCCTTCTACTTCTGAATAACATTATACTAAAAACCATTTCCATGTCACTACACTGTCTCCCTAATTATCATTTTTAATGTCCTCATAATATTCTATCATGTTGATGTACCATAATTACCTCCAATATTACATTTCCCTTGAGCAATTATGTTGTCTTCAGTATTTGCTATTATAGATAACAAGCATCTTTAATCCTTTTCTAAAAATAAAATCAGTAAGCACAGATGATCCTGCAAGGAATATCTTCGGGCCTGTAGTTTTATTCTCTTGTTAATTTTTTTCCTTAGGAAAAAATTCCCCAGAGTGTAATTACTGGACAAGGAAGAAAGTACATTTCTCTGACTTTGTGGAAGTGTTCATAACTAACGTTACACTACATGCAGGCCGCAGGAGGTACTTCACCCGTCTTACTTGATCTAATCTCCACAACAAACTAGAAAGGCAGGTGAGAAAGCCTGGCTGGGCTGATGAAGAAACTAAGTCGCAGAGAGGTCAAGACATTTTCTAGAAGTGACGTGGTGCAAGGACAGGGATCCAAACCAAGGTTCACAAGGGCCAAAGTCCTGTCTTAACAGTCCCCAGCTCACCTCTGCTTCCAAGAGTCGCTCAGTCTTCCTCACCAGCTGGTGGTAGAACTTTTGCAGAGCCCTGACGTTGAGAAGCAGGGCAGAAGGTCCGCCCGCCAGATCCTTCTACCCCTACAGCGGGCAAGACCACAGGCTAAGCTAACGGAGCGCCATATGCACCCAACAAACGGAAGCCCTTCACATCATCATCATCATCATCATCATCATCATCATCATCCTGGAGAGCTGCAAATTTAGGCTCGGATTTTTCTTCCCAAATTCCCTCTTCTCAGGCATTTCCACTCAGTGTAGTGAGCCAGGCACTGTGGGAAACAGATGTGAGAAAGTCACAAAGGGGTAACTCCTTCCTCCTTCCCTTCTTCCTCCCTCTCTCCCTCCCTCTCACCTGCCTTCCTTCATCCCACCCTCCTTATTATGTGATTTCTACAAACACTATTCCACATACTTATACATGTATTACAATCCTTTATTCCACACAACAGCCCTATAAAATAAGGTCTGCTCTAACCTTCATTTTATAGACGAGAAAACCACGCTACAGAGAGCTCAGATCTAGGCAGAAGCAAATTCACCCTGACGCTAATGCAGCTGAAGCACTGGGGCCCCTGTTTTGCCAGGGCCACTGTGAATCATGAAGCTGCTGTGAGTTTATAGAATGTTCTAGGGAGAAAGGGAAAGCAGGGTGCAATCAGTAAGCTTTCTATTTAAGCCCCTTTGACATTGCTAGGGAGATCTTAGAAGACAGAGTTGTGAATTGCTGGGCCTCCGGTAGTTGTTGTGATTTCTTTCCTCATTCAGGGAAAATATGCACTTTGGTCTCCAATTTTGTATTTGCAATTTTGTATTATTTCTTATAAAAACAGGGTCCTCACATTGGATAAGTTTTGGGCCCCCACAAAGTTGGTATGCTGTCCTGAAGTCTGGCTCTGCCAAACGCCATGGTGTGCTCCAGAGCATGGTGGGGGCCACATTTCTCAGGGAAGTGCTTGGGGTAGAATGGTTCCTTGCTGTGCAGACCCATCTGGTGCTTTGTAAAACCCCAGAGGTTCCTGGACCCCACTTCCTAAGGGGGACCCCTGCCCCCCGGGCACTGTAGAAACCACACATCTGGTTGAGAAGGAAGGACCATGGTCTTGGGTGCAGGCCGAATACTCAGCAGCTGGGTGACTTGGAGCCTTGATATTGTCCACACAGCTGTGCGTGAGTTTCCTGGGCCTGCTGTAAAAAATCACCACAGGCTGGGCGTCTTAAAACAGAAACGTTTACTCTTAGTTCTGAAGGACCAGGGAAGAAGTGTCTTCCAGGTCCTAATGGGTGCTGGGAGCCCTGGGCGTGCTGACGGGGAGCCAGCCACCCCAGTCTCTGCCTGACTGCTTTCTCCTCACAGGACTCAGTCATGGGAGTAGGGCCTACCTTAACTCAGTGTGACCAGGCCTGAATTAATCACACCTCCAAAGACCCCATTCCAAGTAGGGCCACGTCTGACGTTCTAGGCAGACACGAATTTTAGAGGTATCCTAATCAACCCAGGGACAGCAGGGAAAACCACGCCTCATGGCTTGGGTGGAGAAGAGGTTGTAACCCAGAGGAACACTCAGTGCCAGGTGCTTGACTGACGTCCTTAAATGGCACCTGCCATTACAGGGAGCACGCAGTGGGTCATCAGAAGCAGCAGCTCCAGGGACTCCGGGGGAAGTCAGTTGCAAGTGATTGAAGGCTGGGCCTCTTCTCGGGAGCTCTCCTGGGATGGGCTAGGCTGCCTTGGTGCAGAAGACCTGATAGCTTCCTTTCCTCTCTCGGGAGTCAGTTATCCTATGAAATAAAGGCAAGGTGTTGCCCAGGGAGCGGGGTAAAGAGGAGACAGCTCTGTCGGCTAAGGGTGGAAGCAGGAAGGGGAGGGCAGCTGGGGATTCGAAGCATCCTTAACACAGAGCAGGGACGTGCGGCCCACCAGGTCTCCTTGGGTTTGGATCCTGCCTTCAAGTCTCATAGCTCTGTGACTTTGAACATGTCACCAAAACCCTTCTGAATCTCACTGACCTCACCTGTAAAATGAGAATAAAGTAGGGCCCACCTTACAGGTTGTTGTGCACAAGAAATAAGAGGACCCACGGGAGCAGTTAGCAGACATGAGGGCTTTGGAAACGGTCAATTCCGTCGTTTTCTCACGAAAGTTGTAAGACAGCCTCCTTGTGTGTGGCCAAGCCTGTCTGGGTGGCCAGGAGGATTTCCTAGGGGCCTTTTAGCTTAATGAAAGCTTTAATTAATCAGTGATTAACTAATTCGGTAATTTATCATGTGCTCTGTCACGTCTTCACGCACTGGCCTCTGAGCGGTGTCCTGCAGTACCTCCACGCTCCCGTGTCTGCACGGACACCTGGGGGCTCTGGAGAGCAGTGACACACAGCCTGCCTTTCTCGATTGTTTGGCTAAGGGACTACTGATTGTCTAGCTGATGGTTGGCTTTGTGTCTTCAGACCAGTTGATTAACTTCAGGGACCACCTGGGGTCAGTTGGATGCTTTGTGTTTCCTGGGCACTGAAGGTCCAGAACACCTTGGGATTGGCACTCTTTTTCATCAGATTAATTAAACAACCCGCCCGCCAAATACACCTATGCCTGACGTGGTCAGGGCACAGACTGTTTCCAGCTCTGGTTCTGCAGTGGCACAGCTGATAGCTGTTGGGTGGTAGAGCCAAGTTCCTGATTCTCTCCCTCGGGGGGTTCTCTTGGCCTCCCAACCTGGAAGACTGCATGACCCAGCCAGGGGTGCTAAGTCCCAGGGTTGTGCTGGTGTTGGACAGATTCATCCCAGCTCCTCACATTTCTTGGAGGTTAACCAAGAGCATATTTTGTTCTGTTGTTTATGTTAGGAGTGTGAGGATGTCAAACTCCGAGTGGAGTATGCTTGTGTCTCCAAAAATCTAGAAGCTAGGAAATGAAAGTCATTAAAAAACAGTAAAACTTGATTTCTTCTTTTCTTTATTCCTTTTTTGAAACCAGTCTCAGGAACAGTTTGGACAACAGCTTGACCAGGACTCCCAAGGGCGGTCTTGTGGAATTTCAGCTGCCTCTGCAGGTTCAGGGATGCCCAGGCAGGAATGCCCCTGAACTTGGCAATGTGGTTTCCAGACCCTCTGGTTTCTTGCCCCTGGCAACTGAACTGTCTCTTAATAGTCACTTGTATGTTTGTGGAGTCTGATTTTATCATGGGTGCACTTTTGGAATGATCATCTGGTGATATTGTTCTCATTTATCTTGAATCAGACATATAGTCCCACCGAGACTCAGGGTCACTTTTGGGGGGAGTGCTTTGGGGAACCTGGGTAATATTGGGATGTCAAGAAAAATAACTGTACTTGAGGCTTTCATAGGGTGAGCTTTGCAACGTTGTTAAAAGAGCCCTCTCCAGAAAGTGATGAACCAGGATGTCCCTGTCTGGCATTTGTGGCCAAGAGACCTTCTCTGGGTATTTAGCCTCCCTGGGTCTTTGTTTTTCCTCTGCACAGAGTTGATATAATAAACTGATTAAATGAAAAGAACTTAAAGCAATTGGAAGTGTAGAGAAAGATTAAAACAAATAAACTCTTGCCTGATGAATAAGTTAAAAATAAAATTAATAATAATATACTGAATAAATGAATGAATAAATGCAATTCTGCAATATCTTTCACCAAATTGGCAACAAGAAGACTAGAGCTGAATTGCATGCAGTGACTGAGACATTCTGTAATGGCTGAGTACAAAATGAAAATGCAGATCCTCTGATTCAAAAATTATTAAGGATTCCAAGATAGTGACAGCCAAGCATTAGATCAAGTGCAGGGTCAGCATTCGACCTGTGCGGCCCTGGGATTCTGTGCAGGCACCGTTCATTCGTTCGTCCACTTGACAAATGTTTCCTGCTCTCCTTTGCACTCTGTGGAAGGACCTCCCAGTCAACAGGTGCGAGTGAATCTTGAAATGCCTGGTTATCTGCTTTCACTTTAGGAGATGCCTCAGAAAACAAAACCAAGCAAAACCCAAAACAGATTTTCAAAGTCTGCATTGATAACAGTGTTGGAGGGAAGACAACCTACCATGTTATGAATTCTTGAGCGATCTTTTCATTTTTCCATATTAGGGAGTTTGGAAACATTTTCCAGCTTTCTTAGTAAATACAGCATTATCTGCCTTGCACAGGAGAAAGCTGCAGCCGGCGATTATGGGGGGGTGCAGATCGCCCGGTGTAACTTTCATTACTCCACAACCCCTGAAGTAGGAGAGCTAAGGGTATCTAATGACAAGAAGTTAAACCAGGACGGATGATAAACTTCCTTCTCGTAATGATCATTTTCCCAGTGTGAGCCACTACTATTTCAAAAGAACAAGGACATCATATTTTTCCTTGCTTTTCTAACAGACTGTATTGAGATATTTTGGCTGGTTAAGGCTGGTGCTAATGAGGCCAAGGTCATGAGCTAGATCCCTGTCCAGGACAACAGGTAACCTCCCAAGAAAACCCAGACTCCGCCTTCTACCTTAGATGGCCAGTTCACAGTTGCACATTTCCTTGGGGGAAGCCCCTCCCCTCCAAAAAGGGATTCTGTTTCTTCCATGGGTGACCAATCAGGGGCTCAAAAGTCCCATGGCCAAGGTGACTGTCTAATCAGGGACTCATACACCTCTCACCATCCTGACTGGTCCTGGAGACATGTGATCTATATCGATCCACTGGGAGAGGATCTGAGGACTGGTGTTCAGGTACCATCCCAGCAAAAGAGTCCATTTTCTACCTTCTTAAACCTGGGATGTCATCAGTCTGGACCTGAGGGGACCACGGTGTAAGGCCCAAGGAGGAAACTAGTGCCATAGAAGGCAGCTGAAAAGGAGAGGGAAACCACATCCCGGTGACAGCATTTGAGTCCTTGATAGGGCTATGCCTGCAGTCTCTCTTTAGTTATATAAACCAAAAAAGTTTTCTTTTGTTCTTAGGTCACTTTGAACCGGGGTTTCTGCTTCTATAATCAATAGAAATTCTGAATTCGTTAAGTAAGGAGGGCCCACATTGTTAAAGTCCTAGAAGGAGGACAAGATCTTGGAAAATATTTCCAATATCATTCATCTTAGGGTTACACTCACTGCTGAGTTTCCAGAGTATTTTTTATTAAGTCCATCAGTCCTTTGGTGTTTCTTGTGAAGAGATCAAACTGAAAAAGATGTGGAAATCCAATCCACTAATCAACACTATATAGTTTTTTAACTTGCTGGCAATTTTCTGTGGATCATTAAATTCCCCAAATATGAAACTTCTTCATTGATATGTGGATCATGTAAAATAGGCTTGAATACAACTGCTATTTCCATGGTACCCAGATCCCTGAGGCCCTGAGCAGCATTTGTGCTGGTCATGATGATTTTTCTGTTTCTACCTTTTGCTTAACTCTAGCATTAAATGGTGTGCTGTGTTTAGCCAAACGATTTCTATAAAACTGTGTGTGTGAGCATGCAAACATGAAAATATTTTCTTTCCTTTCCAGACTGACTTTAATACGTCAGATGTCAATCAGAGAAATGTCCTGCCACAGCATCAGAGTCCACTCTGGTAGTGCCTGGGTTGCCTGGAGGACACTACCAGCGTACAAGCCATTGCCTTGTGGGTATTGGAGGAACTTAGAAGAGAGATGATAAAAATAAATTGCTTTTGTACTGACTTGGGAAATGTTATTATCTGTCAGAATTCCAAGGGTTGTAGGGAAGGCAGGCAGATCCACACTGTAATCCTACCTCAACAGCTGTGCCATTTTGGACCAGGAGTTGTGGTGGTCAGAGCCCTTTCCCAGCACAAGCCTGCCCTCCTCTACGTCTGCCAACCACAGGGATGTCCATGTTGTCGGACTGGAAAGGGCCATCAGGAAAGGCAGGCTAAATCCTTTCACTAACATCTCTAGTTCCTAACTCTGCAGCTCCCTTCAGTTCTCTTGGGATTTCCTGGTGTCTTGTGAGACTCTCGTAAGTGTCATGGTGCCTTTTTGGTGTCTTTGTCTGCCCAATGGTTGTCTGCTCTTATGTTTTCACTAGCACCTCTGGAGACTCCTCTCCCCTCGTTCATGTGGTGGCTGGGGAACAGCATCAGCCGTGCCTTTGCTGGTCATGTGATCAAGTCTTGGCCAAACAGTGCCTTTTATTCCCTTGGCTGTGACGTTTGGTTCGGGGCCATGTATATGTCTTTAGTCAGTTCCTCAGAGTAAATCCCAGGACTTCTGGAATCAACAGGAAAGAAATTTACACACTGGGAGTACCAGTGTGGAGGTGCAGTGGGCCATCCTGCCACCATCAGAAACACCTGAGAGTTAAGTCCATGAAAAAGAAGAACTAAAAGATGGAGAAAGTGGGTCCTGATGACATTATCTGAACCCCTGGTCTAGCTGTTCCTGAAGCCAGAACTATTCCCTACTTAGGTAGGTAAGTCAATAAATAACTTTTTTTTTTTTTTTTCTGAAGCTAGTCTGAATTGGATTTCTGTCACTTGTGGCAAAAGGAGCCCTGAGTTATACAAGCAATCACAGAACCAAGCTTTATTTGCTCAGGTCTCTCACCTGTGTCCAGCATCAATAAGTCAGCAAATGAAATGCTCAGGATTACATAGGCAGGAACTAGAGGAAATGCGGAAAGCAATTTAATACAAAAGGAGTGGAAGAGCTACACGAGGGCAGCTCCGTTTAATAGATGAGGAATTTCAGGAAGAAGGCGATCGTGGTGCTCACTCTTGGAGGAGCTGGGGACTGGCTGGGGAGCTCAGCCACGTATCCACGTGTTCTTCTGGAAGATGCCTAAATGCTTGCTTTTTACTGAAAATTTGTGTAAGAAGATGCTTCACTGGGGTTTTCTGGTTCTTTCAGAGCAATTGAAATGGTTTCATCTGCTAGAGGTAGAGCTCAAAGCTGGCCAACCAGCCTCCCCCAGGGGCCTGGGGGCTCTTCTGAGGTGGACTTGGTCTACCAGCTGTATACTTGAAGACATGAAGAGTGACAGCTTGGGAGCCAGTGAGACCCAATTTCAGATCCTCCTTTTGTCACTTGTGGGTTGTAAACTTTGGGAAAGTTACTTAATAAGCCCTGGCCTCAGTGTCCTTCTCTGGGAAGGACAGGTGGTATTACCACCTACTATGATCTATCAAAATGTATAAATGCATCCTACTTCCATGTGCAACTAATGAGAGTAAATAAAATAAAAATGAAAATAATTAAATGGGATGGTTTACTTTTTCGGTCACAGGGGTGGTGACATTCAAAGTCCTCATACCATAGCTGGCAGAGGGATGCTCGATAAATGAATGGAGGAAGCTCATTTGATAGCTTTGGGGTCCCAGGCATATCTTTAACTTCTCCTCTATCATCTTTTGTCATTTTGTCTCAGTCCTTTTAGATAAAAATGATTATTGATGTTAACAAAACTATGAATAATATGAATTATTTCAGTCTGGCTTCTACCCCTGTCGCTGTGCAAGTGGTCACATTCCATTCTTCCAACAATCTTCCAGGCTCTGTCTTCTCATGCACCATTCGGCAGAGGAGGTCGAGGTGCAGAGGGGGTACCTGATTGCTCAAGGTCAGATGGCCAAGAAGTGGCAGAGATTGGTTTCCATCACAGATCTCTCTGGCCTCTGAGCCTTTGACTAAAGCTGTAGTCATGATGTGACCTGGGAACCAGCCCAGTGGGCATCAGCTGGGACCCTGATAGGCTCCAACCCAGACTTGGTCAGTTAGCAAACATCACCTGCCTCCGTCCCTTGATTCTCGTGCATGTCAGGTGTGCAAAGCTGTTTCCCAGCTGACCTTCCAACGCCATCAAAACACCTACGCAATGTAGACTCAGTGTTGCTTTTTACGGTGACTCGAGAGTCTGGGGCTGATTTTTCAGTCATTTTCAGATGGCCGTGGAACTGGGCTTAGAACCTGTTTAAAGACATGAATTTGATGGTTCGTGCCCTGTAGCTAACATTTCCTGATCCCCAAAGGCTTCTTCTCGAATCATTCTTGCAGTTGAGTTGCATTACTCTGGAAGCACTTGCCAATTACCAGCCAGTTGATGATGATGCATCTTGAAAAATAAGGCTGCTGACCGCTCTCTGGCTGAGTCAGTTCCAACATAGAGACGTGGTTTATGGGTCAGAATTTTTGACAGTTTCAGAATTACTTTAATAATGTGAAATTTGAAGCCACTGATTGCATTCAAAGCCCCTACAAACACCACAACTTGTCTGAGAAAGTCGGCACCAATTGAAAATGCTCGGATGAAGAGAAAAATAAAACCAGCTCTGATTTATGGGAACTGTTTCTTTCCTACTCCCTTATTGTTATTATTATTATTTTTTACTGTTGTAAGTTTTAAAGAGTATTCATGGCTTAAAGGCTCCTTGCAGTTTGTCCCTTGAGTTTTCCAGATGAAAAAAGGAAAAACAAGAAATAAAAAGTCACGCAAAGTATTGCATCTCAAGAAGCCTGCGTCTCTTCAGGCAGCAGCTGGGGTGGATTAGGGACCAGCCACCTGACTTCCCCTCCTCACTGCCTCTCTTGCGAGCTGGGCAAACCCGGACAGCCATCTGGGCCTTTCCTTATCTCTGCCTCCCACGCCTATGAGGCCCCCGAGGATGGGGGTGTCTGCACTGAATCTGAGGAACAGGAAACCAGGAGCAGCTCCCAAGGGCACCCGCCACGGCCAGTCACAGCGCAGGTAAATGACACCTGGGTCTGACTGCCTCGTCCCACCCGCCTCCATCGCTTACACGTGCACACGCTCTCCGGCTCCTGGGCTTCAGTCTCGTCCTGTGTTCACACTGACCATCGTGCTTGGAGGACATCGTGCTGCTGTGAGGACCGGAACACAGCAGAACCCGGCGGCCTTGTAGGGGGCCCACGATGCTCAACGCCCTCCAGAAAGCTGTTGCTGTCGATCACCGCAGCCCTTTGGGAGACCTTGACCTTGGCTGGACTCACATCCCTACACCCTACCAATTCTTATCAAATGCAGAGTTAAAATAAATGCCCCATCATATTACCGGCAAGGACCTAAACAGGATGCAGGAAAACAAGGCTCAGGGGACAAATCATTTTTTAATATATTTTTCGCTAATTAATTTTTATAAGCTAATTGAGGAATTGGACAATAAATCAATAATCTTTCCACTTATGCCTAGCAAGTTGGACAGATTTCGGGAGATTAAATACAATGATTAAACATCCTGAAGCAAGTCTTTTTCCAACAGGGGTCATCTCCAAATTAAACCTTGTGGTCACGGGTAAGTGTAGGGGGAAGGAAAGAGAAGAAAGATTGAATTATCCACTGCTATTCAAATTTAAAGAACTGCATTTGCTGGTGTGCTAAAATCTAAAAACCAGAATCATTCTGGTTAAATTAAATCTTTAATACACATTTTTTGAATTTATTTGCTTGTTCTAATTTGTTGTACATGATAGTAGAATGAATGCATTTATACATTTTGATAGATCATACATAATGGAGTGCCATTTCTCATTTTTCTGATTATACACATTGTAGGATCACATCAGTGATGCAGTCATAACATACATGAGGAAATAATGTCTGTTTCACTCTACTATCATTCCTACCCCCATACCCCTGCCTCTCCCTTTACTCCCCTCTACCCAATATAAAGTCACTCTATTCTTCCCTATTCCCCCTTATTGTGAATTAGCTTCTGCATATCAGAGAAAACATTCGAAACCACTCAGTCAATAAGTGGGCTAAGGAACTGATCAGACACTTGGCAGAAGAAAAAATACAATGGATTAACAAATGTATGAAAAAATGTTCAACATCTCTAGCGATTAGAGAAATGCAAATCAAAATTACTCTAAGATTTCATTTCACTCCAATAAGAATGGCAATTATGAAGAATACAAGCAACAATAAACGTTGGTGAGGATGTGGGGGAAAAGGTACACTCATACATTGCTGTGGGACTGCAGATTGGTGCACCCACTCTGGAAAGCAGTGTGGAGATTCCCCAGGAAACTTGGAATGGAACCACCATTTGACCCAGTTATCCCACTCCTTGGTTTATACTTGAAGGACTTAAAATCAGCATACCGCAGTGACACAGCCACATCAATGTTTATAGCAGCTCAAGTCACAATAGCTAAAGTATGGAACCAACCTAGACACCCTTCAACAGATGATTGGATAAAGAAAAAATATATATGCATTCACACACAAACAAAGGAATATTACTCAGCTTTAAAGAAGAATGAAATTATGACATTTTAATATTTTTGTGGATTAAATTTTATTTAACTTTAAGGTGAAAAATGGTGCTTATAGCAACAAAAGAAGAAACAGAAAATCATAAGAGCCCACTGATCAAAGAGAATGCAATAAAATGTTCCACAGGGTGGTGATGCACCTTTTCCACCTTCAGACTGGCGTCTTCATGTGCTTGGACCACATCAGCTGATAAATGGAAAAGTGCCACTTGCAAGCCACACAAGTGGGAGAGAACCAGGAGTACAGACCTCATTCCTTTGATGCCAGTTTGCAAATGTCTTGTTTCTACAACTTTAGGAAGTAGCTGAACTCAAATTTTATGACGTAATGTAACATAGTGACAGGTTAGACAGTGTCGATAAAACAGAATAGGGCAGACACATACAAAGTGACCGTGGAAAGGAGGAGGTATTTTGGATGGAGTGGTTAGGAAATCTCTCTAAGGAAATTATTTTGAAACATGGAGGACACCAGGAATTGAGTGGAATAGAAATCTGGAGAAAGCTTTTCCTTGTACTTTCTAGGCACGAGGAGCAGCAAGTGCAAAGGCCCTGAGGTAGGATGATGTATCAGTTTCTGATGGAGGTTCAGAAGGCCACATTAGGGGGAGGAGAGTGAGTGAAGGAATCAGTGTGTGGTAGTAGAAAGAACAAGAGTTTGTCAATCAGATGAGCTTCTTGAATGCTGTGCAATTGGGCAAGTGATTTTTTCAAAGCCTCTGTTTTTTTTTCATCAGCAAAATTTTGGACAAGAAGTCCAGGAGGATGGGCTCCTGAGGGCCTTGGTCCTCAGGCAGCACTCTGCCTGGTGGAGGTGATACATGTGGAAGGAAGATGGGGTGTGAGTTCTGTGGGTTGATTGCAAACTCCCCAAGGCTTCTCTGTTTCAGGGGATCCCTCTAATTTCTGGATGGCCATATTTTGCAGAAGCTGCTGTTGTCACAGGAAACTGATTTTAGGTCCTAATGGGATTTGTATGGATGGTTCAGCGATGTGACAAATACCCTTTGGATTTTTGTACTGCAGGGTGGGAGGGGGAGGAGCACTGACATTCTCCCCACCCCAGGTTTATCACCAAATTAGGTAGAAAATTCAGAGGCACTTTAATACTACTTGATGAATAAACAAAAGACATTTTGAGTGACGTTGGCGGGAACCAGTAAGAGACATTCTGCAGAGCAAGATGCAGCATTCGTGAATATTGACTATTCCCAGTGACTGAAAGATGCACTTAAAGGATAGCACGCTACTGAGGCTGGGAAGTGCTTTCGGTTCTCTAAAATACCCTCTCATGGGAACGTGCCAAGGGCAAGAAATGTGCTCGAAGATAAGCATCTCAGAAGGTCTAAGCACAAAGACCTCGTTGTCTCAAATGTCCCCAGCCCTGCCACCACCATGGCAGTGAGCTGGGATTATCAAGGAATCTGACCCATGGCAAACATTCCAAAATTCATATCGTGAAAAAAGTGGTTGGTAAGCAAGATCTTTTGGGAAAAGAATTCTGGTCCTCACTGTCCCGTGGTGTGGTGGCCACATGTAGAGAGCAGGCCAGCTCTTGGCTTGGAGTGAGCTAAACCGGAAGGGTCTAAGTGCACTTCTGAGAGGACCAGTCCAAGGTCTCCTGGATTATAAAGATTCATTTGAAAATATCAAGCACCACTAATGTGGAAGCCAAACATTGTCAGTGGGGGATTGATTCTTCGCCTCTGAAAGTGACTTTCATATTTGGAAAACCCTAGAAGCCGTTCAGGAGGTTGTCTATGACTGAATGCCTGGCTGCCATTTCAACCTCCAACAGCCAAGTGGGACTCTCGCCTCCCCACCACTGTCCCTCCTCGCGGTAGGGGAGTCCCCAGCCCCCTGGGGGTGACAGCACAAAGCTGGGGGCAGGTGATGCGGTTCTGGGGGGTCTGAGGCTTATGCGGTCTGCAGGACCTTCAGTAAATGTGCACATGGAGGTGACACTTTGCAAATGTTAACAGCAGCGTGACGTGGGAACTTCTGCTCAGACCCTCCCCTCCCCGAAGCCCGGAGTGGGATTTCTCTACAAGGAGGAGCTGAAGCTCGGGCTCAGTGGCTTTCTGACCTGTCCACCCTGCCTGGGGGTTACCCTGGACGCCCCGATTTCTGTTCCCCATCCTCAACGTCCCGTTTCGCCTTTTGTATTTAAAAACACCTCTCAGATGCACGCACTTGTCTTAGCTTCTCCGGTTGCTCTCGTTCATGCCATGGCTGTTCCCTGCCTGAAGGTCTGCGACGGCCCCTCTGGTTTCCCACGTTCGCCTTCACCCTGCGTCCATTTTCCAGTGCAGCCTGAGTGCCCGTTTGAACTGTGAACCCGGGCATGTCCCTCCCCAGCTTGCAATCCTTCGGCTGTTTCCCAGTGGCGTCGAGAGGTGACCATTCACGGTGACCCCATTAGGACCACCCTGCAGGGTCATCATCCTCTGCTGCTGGGCCATGTCCATCTTCTCTGTAGCAGTTGTCACCAGGTCTAATGATGTGTGTGCATGTGTGTGTGTGTGTGTGTGTGTGTGTGTTTGTGTGTATGTGTGTGTGTGTATGTGTGTATATGTGTGTGTGTGCATGTGTGTGTGTGTGTGTGTATGTGTATGTGTGTGTGTGTGTATGTGTATGTGTGTGTGTGCATGTGTGTGTGTGTGTGTGTATGTGTGTGTGTGCATGTGTGTGTGTGTGTGTGTGTGTGTTTGACCATCTGTTTGCTGTTCATCTCCCTACTCAGTCGTAACTACCCGACTGTCGGGAACTGTACCTTTTATTTGAGTTTATTCTCAGTTCAATGTGGCTCTTCATACATAACAAATGCTCATTGAACACTAGTTGAATGAAGAAGGGATTTACAAGTGGAATATGCCCATGTTGGTCAAAACTGGAGATGCCCATAAAATAACCAGCGATGTCCCTGGGAGGTGGTTGGACTGAAGGCCACTCCCAAAGTGAGCCTGAGGGAATGATTGGACCAGGGTGTCCCCAGGTGAAGTTTGTGTGCAGTCCTCAAATGTTTCTCCACCAGAGTAAAAGTATCCAGCATTTGTGCTGGTTGGTGACAAGTTCAGTGTCCTGTCTGCAGTGACACCACCCATTGCTTGAAAGGTTTTGAAAGGAATATGAAATAGGAAACCCGAGACAGGTTTGTGGGATGCAGGGAGGGCTTGTGGGGCGATAGATCACTGTTGCAATGGGGTATCTTGTGGGATTATCAATGCCGACCCTGGAGTAGGTCCCCTCACTGATCCTTGCACCAGTCCTAGGAAGAGAGCACCAGTCCTGTTTCATAGGTGAGGACGCCTAGGCCTAGGAACCTGGAGACCTTGTTTAACGTCACACGGCTACTAAGGTGGAGTCGGATTTTGACTTGCAACTCCCTAAAAATACTTCTACATCCCACAAAGAAATTTACATCATTCAGCTAAAAATATGAACAAAAAAATGAACGTGGGTGGTCTTGGCTCCATTCCATCTTCTGAAATTTGCAGACAGGTCTTCCTCCCGAGGCAGGCGAGGTGCCTGTGGCTCCTGAGCCTAATTCCTGAAGTCTGCAATTTCCGAGTTATCTTCTTGGCAACTTATTACTTACACAACAATATCATGCTCGCCAAAATGCTGCCGCTCTCTCATTTTCAAAGCTGTTAACAAGAAAAATTGGTGCTATTTTAGGAATTTTCTTATAATATTGACAAGAATGGCTGCCTTCCTTTTCAACATATAATTTTCACATTACAAACATCCTTTGATTTCCCTCTCTTTCAGACTTCCTTTCTTCTGGTCTTGGAACAACGCTCTGTCGATGCTGATGGTGATAATTCTAGGGGATTATGTCATTGTTCCCAAGAACGTGGGAAGGAAGGTTGACCTCAGTCAGACCCACCCAGGTGCACATCTGGGCCCATCGTCCTTCTCACAGAGCGGTGGTCTTCCTAATTCAATGGACCCTGAATGACCACACCGGACCCCAGCTCTACTCATGTTGTTGGTCCAGGGAATCTTTGGTCCTGAAGCAGCTGAGTTTCTTTTGCAATTTCCTTATGTGAGTGATCTGGACATTGTGATCTGGACACGGCTTGATGTCTCACATGGCATCTGAATCTTAAAAAACCCATGGTGACAAGAAAACGACAAATAAACAAAGGATCCCTCTTTATTCTGAAACTTCCGTTGCCTGAGTTTTCTTATCAAAAGAGAAAAAACCACCTCGTTTTTGTTCAACTGCAGCGGATCCCATAGTCAAGGAGTCTGAGCACAGTGGTCTGAGCCTTAGGAATGGACGCTGGGCCACTGGGAGGGGTCCTCTGGAGTCCTGGCGCCATGTTGTTCTCCTGAGGGCCGCAGGCTGAAGGCTGTGGCTGTGCCCACAGTGTTTGTGCCGCACACACATGGTGACCTCCTTGGTAAAGTTGACCATCCAGTCGGCCTTTGACTGATACCTTCTTAGTCAATTTAAGAACTTCACCATTTTTCATTTTGCTTCAAATTACACCAGCAGTAAACAAAGGCATTCTTTCTGTGAAAGATCCGCACAATCCTGAAGTGCAGATGTTACCAGTGCAAGGGTAGAGCCCACAGGGGGTCCGGGTCCAGGTCCTCGGTGTCCGAGCAGAGCCCTGAGTGGACACTGGCAGGGAAGGCAGAGGTTTACTGAAAGTGAAAGAAATCTCTCTGGATGAGCAGAGTGGCCCAAGCTGTGAAGTAGCCCAGGGCAGTGTCCTGCACAGTGGAGCTTGCTTTTATTGGGTTGACTAATTCTCTCCCTCCTCCCCTGGGTGGATCTGGGTTTGATTGGCACCTTGATTGACAGCTGAATTTGACATATTTTTTTTTTAATACTGCCTATGTATAAGTTTCTTCTCTCCCTCTGAAAATGCATAGAGGGGGAGCAAACTAATGGTATGTTAAACAGCAGCGAGTTAACTTCAGGTCAGGCCCTTGGGCCATGGAGCATGCCCAAGGTGAAGGACCATCCTTGCATCATCTAGAATTCCCCCTGTGGCCCTCTGGCTTCCTTCCTTTAGCTGCAGGATGACCAGTCTCCACTCACAGGAAGAGGCTGGGGCAGCCCTCAGACCCACCCTTCCCCAGACACTGTCTCCTTCCTAACACTTAGCGAAGCACTCTCTTATCCCCACTTTGGTAGATGAACAAGGCCCCCTCTTCCCTCAAGGTGTCCATGTCCCGAGCCCAGGCCTGTGTGTGCTATCTTACACACTGCTGTGGGCATGTCAATCAGTACAGGTGAATGAGAACATCATCTTGGCTTTGCAGGGGGCCCGGGTCACTAGGCAGGAGGACAGAAGTCAGAGAGAAGAAGGCCAAGGAAGCAGAGGTTGGAGCCTGGCCACAAGCTCTGAGTGGCCTGTGGAAGCTGGGATAGGAACTCAAGCAGAGCCCGGAACCTGCAGAGGGGTCAGCCCTGTGGACCCAGTGTGGACCTCTGACCTCTAGAGCTGTAAGAGGTAAGTTTGTCTTGTGCTGATCCGCTAAGTGGAAAACGAATGCCGACCATCTACTCTTGCTGGTGCTCTGCTAACAATTCTCCTTTCTATAAATTTGAAGTGTCTATATTTACTTAAAATCATGTAACTGGTTTTTACAGTATGTAAGTGAGAAATCCTCAAATAACTTGCTTCTCCCCTTACCGATGTCTTACAGAAATTTCCATATGAATGTATACAAGTGCCACGTCATTTTAAAAAATTTCATGCTGTAGGATGGAGGTTCTGTAACACTGTTGACCATTACTCTGCAAATGGGTTTTTCAATTGTTTTCTTTTTTCTTTTTTTGTTTTTTAGTATCACAAATAACACTATCGTGAAAATCCTTGAAATGCCTCTTCATGCATATGAGTGTGGACTTCTCTCTGGAAGCTTTTAAGATTTTTGTCTTTACATTTGCTGTTCGCTGTTTCACTGTGATGTGGCCAAGTGTGACTTTCTTTGTACTCATTCTGCTTGGGTTTCGGGGAGCTTCATGACCTCAGGTTGGTGCCTATCCACAGTTTGGAAAAGTCGTTGTTGCTGTGCACATTGCTTTTGCTTCATTCATTTTCTTCTTTTCTGTGCTTCACTTTGGATATTTTCTGCTGACCTGTCTTGGATTTAATACTACTGTCTTTCTTTCTTTTAAAAAAAATCCTACATGAGCACTGGTCATAAGTTTAAAATCAGGGTAATTATTGTACTAGCTACTCACCTGTCCACTGTGAGGATTTCCATGCTCTATACAAAGGAATTTGCATTAAACACATAATTTAGTTACAAACCAAACATGTTAATCAGTTTTTATAAAATACTATCTTTTTTTTCATTTCTAGGTATACTATAAAGGACATCTAATGAGTTAATTTTATATACTATGTTTTTTTATTTCAAATATTCCCATTTGATTCTTTTGATAGCTTCTGAATCAGACTTCTCCATCTTTTCATCCACAACATCCATCCTTCCCTCTATCATATTAATCATAGTTATTTAAAGTCATTGCTTATTAATTCCAATATCTGGGTCATCTCTGGGTTTGCTTCTGTTTTTTTCATTTTTCTCTTGACAATGTACCACATTTTCCTACGTGTTCCTGTGTCTTACAATTTTCATTGTCTGCTGGCCAATATGTAAAAGAACTATGGAGACTCCAGTTGGTCTCTTCCACCAGGTGAGGTTTAGTTTTTACACAGCTCAGTGGAATAACCATCTAAATCCAATCCAAACAGTATGTATAGGGTTGGACTGGATTGCAGTTTTAGTGAGGTTCAGACTGCTGCTATTTTATCTGTAGGTGCTTCGTTGCAGATTTTGTAGGTTTCTGACTTCTCAATGTTCAAAGAATTGGCAGAGCTTTCTCCCAATCTGAAATTCCAATTCATCAGATTCTATTGCTTCATGGAAATATAAATATGATTTTATAATTTATTTAGCTTCCTCTAGTCATTGTAGTAGAATCATTGGCCTGTCATGACCTCTTACATTGTACTTTGAAGTGGAAGTTTCCTGTGACTCAATATTTTCCAAACATCAGTAGGGAAAAAGTAAAATTCCTAGGTACTTAAACTTATAGCAGTTGTTGGCAAATTATCCATCCCACAAGAATGTGGCTGTAACTCTGCACCTTCTACCATTGCCGTCTAAGAGAATGTCTCTTGCCATACAACGTAACTGACTTTGGGTGGCATACATCTTTAAAATGTTTAGTAGTCTGACCATTTTTTAAAAAGTTTTACTTTTTATTTGATTGACATTTCATTGACTGTTACTAAATAAAGTATATTTTATATGTTTACTGAAGATTTTCGATGCTTATTCCATAAATTCTGTTCATATCCCTTATCCTGTTTTTATTTGAATGGTTTGTATTTTTCCTAATTTGTAAATAATATTAGGGACATTAAAATTTGTTTTATTTCATTCCAATATATCTTTTGGCTTTTGGCTCTGTTTGTGGTGTGTTTTACTATTAAGTTAAAATATTATTATGCGGTCACATTGGTCCTTTATCCATTTTTGGCTCAAGGGTGTGCTATCTTGATAGGGAATGTCTTTTGTATACTGGAATGTTAAAGTCACTGTTTTTCAAACATTTGCTTTGCATCTGGTTCTGTGCTTCCAATGTGTTCTCATTCCTTCCAGCAAGAGGCGGGTACACCTAACCTCATTTAAAAATAAGGAGAGTGGAATGTCAGATTGGCTAAGTGATCCACGTGTCCAGGAATAGTAAGTGGGTAGAATTCTAAGTCTTGTGGATTGTGAGGCACACGTCTTAGCCTTCACGTGACCTCCCTTCTTCATGCCCTCTAGAGTGGGTTCTGCATCTGGGAGACTGAGAAGCTTTCCCTGTGACACCCAGACTGGTCCTTACAGATCCCACATACTTCTCAACTGATTTTGAAATAATGAGATTCTTTCTACATTTTGGATCAAAGTCCTGTATCAGGTATGTTTTGCAAATATTTTTTGCCAGACCTTGTCTAGTTCTTTCATTCTTTTAGAGGTATCTTTTTCAGAGCAGAATGTCCAGCAAATTTTAATAATGTCCCAACATCAATCATTCTTTTACGGATCATGCTTTAGGTGTTTGTTTCACCTAGACTTTCTCCTATGTTTTCTTCCAGATGTTTTATAAGTTTTGTATTTTGTGTTAGATCTAGGATCAATCTTGAATTAGCTTTGTGGTAGGTATGACGTCTGCAGCTAGGGTTTTAGTTTTAAAATTATTTTGCATCTGTACATCCAATTGTGCTGGTCTGATGAACTGCCTTCAACCCTTTGTCAAAGACCATCTGACAGTATTTGTGTGTGTCTCTCTGGGTACTTTAGTCTGTTTCCTGGGCATACGTGTCTACTCTTCCCCCAGTATCACACTGTCTTAATGACTATAGCTTTAAAGTAAGTCTTGAAACCACGGGAGAAGGTTTCTTCTAACCTGGGTCTTTTTAGTATTGTGTTGGTCAGACTTTTATCTTTCCATGTAAACTTCAGAATCAGTTTGTCGGTACCTATGAAATAGCTTTCTGGGATTTTGATTGGAATTACATTGAATGCATGGATCAACCTGTGGATAATTGACATTCCAACAATATTCAACCTTCCAGTGCTGTCGCCTGAATATTTGTGTTCCTCTTCCTTGGAATCCCTATGTTGAAATCTTGACCGCCAGTGTAATGGTATTAGGAGATGGGAATTTTGGGTGGAGCCCTCATGAATGGGGCCCTTATAGGAATAGCACCAGGAGAGTTTTCTTCCCTCTCTACGCTCTCTGCCATGTGAGGACACAGCCAGGAAGATATGTCACTGAGGAAGTAAGCCCTCAGCTGGGACCGGCTGTGCTGGCACCTTGATCTTAGACTTCCCAGATTTCAGACTGTGATAAATAATTGTTGTTTAAGCCACCCTGTCATTGGCAGTTTGTTATAGCAGTCCAAATTAAGACGCAATCCATGAATGTGTTATATTTCTCCATTTATTTATATTTTCTTTATTTCATTACATGTATCCCTAAGTGTTTCATTTATTTTGGCTGCTCTTATAAGTGGTATTATCTTTTTAACTTCAGAGGTCAGTGGTTTATTGACATCATGTAAGAAAGCACTTTGACTCTTGAATATTAACCACCAGTACCCTGAAACTTTTCTATAATTACTATTAGTTTTAGAACTTTTTTTCCCTATCAAGTCTTTAAGATTTTTACATAGGAAATCATGTTTTTCATGAATAAAGGCAGTGTTTATTTTTTCCTTTCCAATCTACCTACCTTTTATTTCCTTTTCTTGTCTTATTGCACTGGCTAGTACTTGTAGTATATGTTGAGAGGGAGTAGTAAGAGAGACTATTCTCAACCTATTCTCATTGTTCAGGGATAAGAACATCCACTTTCTCCCAATCAGCCTTGGTATCATCTATACACATTTTGTAGATGTTCTCTACCAAGTTGAGAGAAATTTCCCCTTTATCCCTAGACTGTTGAGAATTTTTATCATGAATGGATGTTGGATTTTTTCAAATGCTTTTTCTGCATCAATTTATATGATTACATGAGTTTTCTTTGTGTGTTGTGTGGTAAATTACATTAATTGATTGATTTTCACATGTTAATTTAGTCTTCCATATCACGAATGAATTTTATTCAGTTGTGAGATTCTTTTTACACATTGTTGAATTTGCTAATATGAGGTGAAGTTTTTACATCTATGTTCACAAGAGTTTTCCATTTTTATAATTATTTCATTTTGGTACCAGGACAATTCTGTAGGCACAACAGAGTGTTTCTTCTTATTTTACTTTCTTGAGTAGATTTTGGAGTTTTGGTATCATTTTTTTCCTTAAATATTTAATAGAGCTCACTAGTGAAAACTATGTGGTCCTGGGCTTTCCTTTTTAGAAGGTTATTACCTTTTAAATTAATTCATAGTTAATTATCTATTTCTCTTTGTGTGAGTTTTAGTAGTTTTTTTCTCTCAAGGAATTGGCTCATTTCATCTAAGTTATAAAATTCATGAGCAACTAGTTGTTCATAGCAGGAAATCATATCTGTGTAACATTTAATTTTGAATTGATGTTTAAATGTATTTTTGTATTTTTTTGCATTTTTGTTTTTTAAATTTTACTTTTTTGTTTATTTATTCATCTAATCACAAAAAAGAATAGGATTTTAAAAACTGATGATATAATGATGGAGGACAAAGAAAATTGCTTCTATTTAGAACATTTTTCAAGGCAAATGCCATAGAAAAAGTGTCTTGCTAATCACCTTGTTTTACAGCTGTAAATTTAGCTTAGATTAGCCACTGCTCTGAACTCGTCCAGAATACCAATAAGCAATGCATATAAACTGAAAAACAAAAGCAGTGCATTTATTTCCCAATCCATCCAGCCTTTGGTTTTGACATCTCTGTGGTCGCCCTATGAACTCTGTCTTTCCCTTCCTGGGAACTATTTGTGAAGTCTTCACTTCGGCACAAATTAACTCGTGATATTATGTACTCTTAAGGAATGACTCAGGCCAGAGAGAATTAGGCTTGGTAGAGGGGAAGGCAAAGACACACAGCCTTGCTTCTGAGGACCTTGTCATCCCTCTCCATACATCCAACTCCTGCTTAGGGATCTATGAAAGAGTTGTAAAATACACATGAGGAAGTTCATAGGTAATGTTAATAAGAAATAAAGCATTTGGTGTTGAGGTCTACCAGGCATGGTGGGGTGCACTCTATGTGTTGCTTCATTCACTACAACAGTGTTGAGATAGGTTATATATTATCTCTTGTGAATTGTGAAGATGGGATCTGGATGATGTAGTTGGATTATTCATATCTACACACAGCTACAAGATAGTCAAATGGATGAATGTTGGTCTTTACAGTTGGGGTAGATTGCAAAAACAATTCAAACAGTCTTTTATCTATAGTGATAGCCCTTAAACTGTGACTTTGAAACCTGCCCCATCATGGGGTGGAGTCCACTATTCCACCATGACTCAAGGCTTGCTTTGTGACTTGCTTTGGTTATGGAATGCTGTGTGACTAGAGGCTAGTTCAAGCTCTGACTGCAAGAGGTATTACACACTTCCAACTCAGTATTTTGGGACCCTGTCTCTGCCATGAAAACAAGCCACTTCATATTCTAGCTTACTAGTATTCTAGCTTACTAGCTTACATATGTCCATATGGAGGCAAATGCGGTCATTGTAGTTATGGTTATCCTAAATCATATCAGTGAGATAGCAGTCAAGCAGCATCATCCACTAAAATTTGTTCAACTGATGTATGAGCAGGTACAGCAGAAACCAGACTACTAATTCAGATGAATAAACAATAAAGGCTTGTTATTGAGTTTTGGGATGACTTGTTATACAGCAATAGCTAATTGATACAACAGACTTCTTGAAATAGCATTATTAGGGGAAATAAAAGTGAAACAGAGGTGACTCTGACTGTTTTTGTCATAATGACTTCATAAATCTTCACAAGCAGATAACCCTATAGTGAGCATGTCTCTGACTTTGCTTTTTTTTTCAAAAACATTCACAAATCCTGCCTTATATAGTCTTTAAAAATTAAATTGTGTCTATGCTATTAAGCCCTCCTTTGGATGATATCAAGCCTTTAGGTTTCTTGACTTACTTTTGAAGATTATCTTAATATTTAATCAAACCCTTAGGTTTTATATACACTTTTTATTTTCTACCTCATGTTACATTTAAACTGCAGTAAAGCTAAAAGGGCCCTTTAAATTAACAATGAATGTACTGGGCTAACCTTTGAACTATATTCCCAGACCATGAGAGTTTGAATTCCAACTATTTCTTTCAAATTATGTATAACCATTAGATAGAAAATCGTGTAACACACAGGAATGTGTAAGTGCAAGGTGCAGGAACCCAGTTAGGTTAGCTCATGGAAAAGAAAGTTATTTTAAAGGTGCAGGGGCCACTTAGAGAAACTAAATTCCAGGATGAACTAGAAAAACCTCCGGCTGTCTCTCTGTATAAGTCTGTTTCTTTCTCTCACTTGAGATATGTGGGCTCCTACTTCTGCCATGAGTCCTCTTAATTCTTTCTGTGCAGACTTCTTTCAGTTCTGTTTCTATTCAGAACCAATCCTGCAGTGGAAACCATGGTGTGTCACCTGTGTCCCTCTTGGAGGATGGAGACATTCTTTCTCCAGCTCCTGGGAGCATTGGAGGTCCATGGTTCTCAGTTGAGTTGCTCTCTGGGAATTTCCTTTGGCTGAAGAGAGCCTCTTTGCCCAGGGAGTGGCCTGCACCTCATGGCTTGTCAAGTAGGCATAAGGGCTGGACCACATTTTATCAAGGTGGGAAACTAAGTGGACATCACAACTTCAGAGCATCCAGCCTTGAGCAAGACCAATATCAGGAAAAGCTCTGCAGAGGTCCAGACTGCAGGGCAGCTTGTCCTGATGCTGGGGCCGCATGATCTGTCAGCCCATGTGGCATTGGAAGCATCAGGTGGAGAAAGATGCAGATTTGAGTTTGTGACACATGCTGGTAGGACAGTAACAGCATGGAGTCCTATATTGCTGGAGTGAACCATGCTATCTGCAGGAGGGAATTACACACCAGAGTAAAATCAGCTCTTGGAAGTCTTCTGGCCCTGGTGGACATGGGTCCCTGACCAGGGGACATCAAGGGGTCATCTGGCCAGGTCTACCCAAATGATCTAAGACCTGTCATGCCTAGCAGTAGTGCATATAGTAAGATGTATGTGGCCCATCTAGGACCAGCAAGGAGCAAGGCCAAGAGCACAAGTGAGCTCCATGAGCAGGTGGTCCAGCCTCCACCCATTTCCTAGGGGTAGGTCATTGCTTACCCATCAGTTCACACGAGGCTCCCTCGTGACCCGCTGATAAAGGATGAAGGGGAGCAGAATCCTTTCATGGGCAGGCAGACTGGGCCTGGGGGAGCAAGTTGCTGCCACTCAGCGTTGACTTGGAAAGGAGCAGAGAAGAGCAGGCTGCCAATGGCAGAACTGGGCACAGTCCTCCTACCATCCTCCTGGTGTGAAGAGGTTCCCTCAAGTGGAGTGTGGACTCGTGGACTTTGAGGATTGGTGTGGATGGTTGACTGGGAACCTCAGAGGAGAAAGATTGGAAGGATGGGATGGAAATGGCCTGGGGAAGTAGCACAGGGATGACTGCATGGGAGCAGAGGTGGACTGTGAGACTGTGTCCTTCATACCAATGGCCTCCAGAGAGCAGCCCGCAGAGAAGAAGCAGTAAACAGCCAAGGAGCAGGAAGCACTCCACTAGTTGGGGTCAGCCAGCATTTCACTGGCACCCAGCGCTGGCCTGACAACTGCATGAGATGCGGCCGAGCTGCCGGGTTGGAAGGCACGGAGGCTCTTCAATCGCCAAGGCTGCCCAAGCTTCGCCACCACTGGGTATCTAATCTGACAGCTGCAGAGTGGAGCCAACCCCTGAAAGGGCAGTGAACCCCAGAGTCCATCCAGCTGCTGGAGGTAAGTGGATGACCCAGGCTCTTTCCATGTGGAAGTCGTAGCATGTCACAGGGCCTCTGCCAGCACATCATCCCAGGCGCTGCAGTGCTTGGTCCCTCAGCACAGAATCTGGCACAACACAGGGTCAGATCACTTCACAGTGAAGAAGGTGTGGCCATGGGCCTCTGGTCCTATTGCTTTGTGCAGCCCCCAGCAGCAGCCAGATAGAACCATGCAGGGGACTTTGTGGCCAACACTCTGAGCACGTTGTTTGTGTTGAGCACCTCATTTCATCCTCAGGCCAGCCCTCAGTGTAGGTACCGTTATTATCCCCGTTTTACAGAAGGAGAAACTAACTACAAAGAGGTTAAGAACAAAAGCAGTCTTCTCCTTTCCCAGTGCATCTGGCCACTGTGCTGACCTGTCGTGAGCTCATCACCGTGTGTCATGATCAACAGTCACCTAAGACAAAGGGGAGGCAAGGGCCTCTGCGTGACTTGGTCGCTACGGGAAGGATAGATCTTAAACAAGAAGGTGACTGTGATTTCTCTAAACTTGGAATTTTAACAATAGATGATTAACCTAGAACTTTATACGGGACTCTTCCCAAGTTTAAGTTTTGAGACTATCAGAGCTCAGTGTAAACTTCCTATCATTGCATTTTATACAGGTCTTCATCTTGACAACTCAGCCAGGAGGCCCTTTCTGCACTTCCTGTGGTTTGCTTTGTTCAGATATAAGAGTCTGTACTGAGAAAGCCACAGAAGTTGTTACCAAAAGCAATAAGAAGTAAAAGATAATTATGCATTTGCACTAAATCTCTCTGATCCATATTTTATTAGTTGCTAGATTGCATAACTCAGAGCCAGAGTGATTACTTGGAGGTCTCCCATATTTTGAGGCCTCAGCTTTTAACTTGAGCCTAACAAGCTTGTCAGTCTTGAAAGCTGTCAATGGTCATCTCAATGTGGATTGTATGTATGGATTGTATAGATTTCAAGTGTCTTAATGAAGTGGCAGGATTGTGCTCTGACAAAGTTTCATGACATATTTGATCTTCCAATCATAGAATACTTCTGATTTCTTTAACTGTTTTAGGGAAAGTTATTGAGGGGGAAAAAATGGTCCCAAGAAAGGTCTGGAACTTTCCACCTAGCTTCACATTTCTGTAATTCCTTATTTAGGGGTGAAATCTACAAAATGCTTAAGCCTGATGGGACCCACAGCAGTTACTGATGGAGAAGCTGAGTCTCAGAGATGTGCTTTTCCAAAGTCCCAGTCACAGAGCCTCATTCATTCATTGATTCAATTGCTTGTTCACAAACATTATTTCCCTCTACATAGCAGGCACTTGCACTGTGTCTTAGGGATCAATATTCAACAAAGCAGATGTAACCCCTGACTTAACAGGAATTGCTGACTGGCGCGGGAAAGAGAAGATGTAAACAAATAATCAAAATGTATGGAATTTATGTGATAAGTCTGATTTAAAAGCATAGGACTAACCTAAACATGGACATAAAATTCAAGGACAAAGAAAGGCACTTGAATTGAATTCTAGAGCTCAATGTCCAATGCGGAGCCACCAGTCACATGTGGCTATAAAATTTATTGAAGTGAAATAAAACTTGGAACTCCATTTGTCAGTTGCGCTGGCTGCATTTCCAGTGCACAGTGGCCACCTGCAGCCACCGGCTGTCCCATCGGCTGAGGCAGGTCTAGAATTTTCCATCATCACAGAAGGGGACAGTGGTTCTCTGAAGAGTGGAGGTGATTTAATCACAACAGGCAAGAGATGGTTCTTCTGGAATGAGGGACAGTTTCATGTGAAACTGCAGTTCCTGCAGTGACCAGGAGTGTGGACACCTTGGGGACTTCAAGAAGTACAGGAGGGCCTTGGGGAGGCAGGCAGGAGCCAGGCCTGCAGGGGCCTGGGGAGGAGGGGCACAGCTTCCCTCCAAGAGCAGAAGGACCTGCCCTGCGGCTCTGCACTGGGAAGAGGCAGGGAGTTTTTGAGTTTCCTTTGTGCACCATGAAAGGACCGTTTGTCAGAGGCAGAAGTGCAGAGCATGCTGTGGCATCTCAGAGTCGCCGAATAAATAAAGGGCAAATGCCAACTACATGCTTGAATGAATGGGTGCTATAAAGAGAATTATGTGACCTACACACCAATCACATCATGTTTTAATCAACATTATCATCTCGTTATATTTGTTCAATGTTCGTTATGTGTCTGCCATAATGAGAATACCCCAGAAAATTCATAGCATATATAAAGAGGTACCTGGAAGAGTTGGGACTTGACTATTTATGAAGGTGGACAACCAATTTTGAAAAAATGAGTTGTGTTCTTTTTCTAGTGGCAGAAGTCTCAATTCTCCTTTGAGATGCTCTTTGTTTACAACTTGAAAAATAGTTGATTGCATTGTCTTATTGCAAAGATGAAGAATAAGTACTGAGCCAGTTTTGGGGATGAGGGTTTTAGGGGCCTGTGGACCTCGATTCCATAGGTACTGCAACTTGGAGGCTCGTGAGGTGTTTGAGCAATGTGCACGAGACCAGGGCGCATCCTATGAGGACATTGAGAGGAACTTTCCCATTTGACCCTTTTCCTTGTGGTTCAAAATAATTAAAACATTTCCCATGAAATTGGATGTCCTTGACCAAGACTAGGTGGCAGATGAGGAGAAAAGACCTCACACATAAAAAAGGAGGAAGTGTGAAATGGTGCTTGCCCCACCCCTGGCCTAGCACTGTTGGAGAGTAGGGCTCTTCTTGGAGAAAGTGTGTGGATGATACTGAAACTCTTTTTGATCCTGTGTCTTAGAGGAAACGGCTGTATGTGTCCACACGGAAGGACAGAGAGAAAACTGTTGAAACCACCGCGAAGATCAGCCACAGTGGCCAAAGCAGCTGGGAATAGGCCAATGTGTCACCAACAGCGTGGCTCTTGGGTGACAGGTGCCATGGCCTGGGCTTCTGGTCATTCCTACTAGACAGCTGTGGACACTCCTTGCACACATAACTTGTCACTGGATGCACGCCTGGACCAGGATCAAGCCTCTGGGGATTCCTGAATGTGTCACGGAGGAACTTCCCAGGCTTCTTTCATCTAGGCTGGCGGGAATTTTATAATAAATAATATGCAGTCTTGGGACCTAGAGGTAATACCAGCATTTGTAAAGCATGCTACAATTTATGAAATCATTTGTACAACATTTATACAACCCGCACAATAATGCAATGAAATCAGAGTGAGAGATTAGAATTCCATTCTCCATGTGTGAACTTGGTGCATCTCTTGTGATGGGCAGAGATATGATGTGAATACAGTGACTGCAGGGTATTCCTGGGTTTGCCAGGGAGACACAAGGGACAGCCTGATCTAGAGGCAGAATGTGCTAAGTACCCTGCAAGGGGTGCCAGCAGGTCACCTGAGTCCTCGGAGGAGGAGAGAGAATCAAAGAAATCAGCAAGTGAAGTCCAGCCTAACGAGGCTCCTTGGAGTCAACACTCAGGTCTCAAAAGCACATTCTGAGAATTCAGTGAGTGTTGTGTCCAGTTAGATACTCTCCATCCTGGGTTTGGTACAGAACCCCTTGTTGAAAAACTCCTCTCCAAATAGCCCAGATTCGCTCCTCATGGGTCACATGACTTCTGTCATCAGCATTGTGCTTTGTGATCCTCCTGCTATGACCTTAACTTCCTTTGGCAAGGCCAAATTGGCCTCTCACCCTGGCAGGGTTCTTCAGGCTGCCTTGGGTGACACCTCTCCTGACAGGGTCCTGGGACCTGTCACTCCCCATTCTAAAGTGGGTGTCCTCCTTCCCGTTGGTCCCCCTGCCCCACCTCGCAGGCAGAGGCCTCCACAATGTTGAAGTCAGGACTCAAAGGACGCTGACATCTTGGCTCAGGACATTTACTGTTATGCAGATTTATACTCATGGAATATACTCCACAATACGACAAGCTGAAGAACCGAAGGATTGGCCCTTATGGGATTTACGGTCTGAGTGACAAGTTCCTGAATCCATTAATTAAGTCATCCATTCATTCAGCAAAAAAAAAAAAAAAAAAAAAAAAAAATTGAATTCCTACTATGTACTCGGTGCTCTGCAGAGAATGGAAATTATAATTCTGAGCAAGACAGATATGATCACAGGTCACACTGAGTTTACAAACTATCAGAAAAGAAGACTGATTATAATCATGACAGTTAACAAGAAGTCACACCTGATGGTCTGAGAGGTGAGGGCATCTCAGGGCAGGAGGCAGCGGCCCCACTGGACACTGGCCTTCCAGCAGATCCGAGGAAATGAAGGAGAGATGATTTCGGGCAGAGGGGTCTGCGTGCATACAGACCTGCGGTGGGAATGGCTGCAGTGAAGTGAAGGGCCAGGCTTAGCTTCTGTGGCTGGAGCCTGAAGAAAAGAGAGCGAACAGGAAGCTGGGGTGCAGGAGGTCAGGAAGACAGGGAGGTGGTCACCACAGGACAGGGCTTTGCAGGGCTTGGGCAGCTGCTGGGTCAGCTTGGAGATGGACACTCAGCTGGCCAGGTGAGGAGGCCAGGAGGGTGTGGCTGCCTTGGGGGGATGGGGAGAAAAGGTTTTGCTTTTCTCGAGGCAAGGTTGGTGGCAAGACCAGAGTGACAGTGGAGAAGCTGGAGAGGCAGTGGAGGTGTCAGATTTCTGGAGAAATCTAGGGGGCCACTGAGGAAGACCCTGCCTCTCACCTCCAGGTAGGGCAAGCCGGGTTCTTTGTTTCTGCCGACCTTTCATCTTAGAATTAGGAACCATGTTGCGGAAATACTACAGCAAGGCTTTATTTATTCAGAAAGTTACACTTTCAGAACTTTTCTGACCAAAGAGAAATAAAAGAACGGGGATTTGAAGCACTTGAGAGGAAGGGAATGTTCAAGGCCGTGAAGCAAGGATTGAAAACCCAGGAAAGGGAGCCAGGGGGAACTGAAAGAGCAAGAAAGCTTTGTGACACTCTCTCTTCTGCGTTTCATCTATCAAACAGGACCCCCTTACCCAGGACCACAGCGAAATGGCTCCTAGATCCTCTCTGTGAAGATGCTTCCGACCATTTCCTTTTGGAAAAAGCTGCCTCATGGAAATCCAAAGCCAAGGACGAGCCCGCGCTGGCTTCTTCCAGGGTGTGTTGCACACACATGCTCAAACATGGGCTGAGCCAGTGACTTGCGTAGAACTTGAGAGTAAGTCCTGCGTGTGTGTGTGTACGCATGTGTGTGTGTGTGTGTGTGTGTGTGTGTGTGTGTGTTTCCTAATTGGCGTGGCAGTGTTTCCATAGCGATGCCAACTTGGGTTTTTGAGAAGATGTTTTCATGGGGCTTTGGCAAGTCACAGATGACCACTGATTGCATGAGTCTGGCTTCTTTGGCACTGAGTTGTCCTAATGGAATCTCTGGAGAGACCGCATTGGTGGATTTGGGAATGAAACCTACAGGTCCCATATACATCTGTGATGGGGACACACCCTGCCTGCCCTTCAGTTCTTGTGACTTAGCTTTCTCTCTGTCCCTGTCCATCCTAGGGCACAGAAAGGCTGGAGCTGCAGGCAGTAAGGACCTGCTCCTTCAGTCAACAATCGAGGAAGTGAAGGCCTTGCTGGGCTTGCTATTCTTTGCACTGTACCATTTTAGTGGCTTTGTCAAGGGTGTGTGTTCCCAGCCCATTTGGTCAAAGTCCCCACTTAGTTGCCTGAAAGGTCACTTTGAACCTTCACAGTTTGTTCATGTCTCTGCATGGAATCAGGTTGACTTCTTTGTTAGAACCTTCTGGCAAGCTTGCTCAAGCTATGCTTTTGATTACGGATGAAGATAGTAACAGAGTCGTAGTACCAAATGCAAAATTCATTTATTCCCATATGACTTACTGTTTTCTATTCAAAGCAAAGACCACCCTATTACTCTAGACATTTCTTGTTGCAAGGGGAAGGACTCCAACTTGAAGCATTTCAAGTGTAAACAGGATTATGAGCTCCATTTGGCAAAGTGCAGAGGCTTCATGTAGGAGTGGGCAAAGACATTTTAAAGGAAGTTTCATCTCATCTGTTTCCTATCTATCTTTTTTATAGCTATACTACTGATAAATAAAATCATCACTCACTGGCTTCAACTTCTGCCTTCCTAGTGCCTGACTCTAAAGGTAATGATAGGGTTTGTTCTTTTTTTGCCTTCAAATATAAAGTCCTTCTTGAACAAGTGAGATTGGTTTTGCTGGGGTGACATGCTCATCTCTGGGTCAACCACCATGGCCAAGAGGATGGGGTATTGTTATTGGCTAGGCCAGGTTCACATGCCCATTCCTGGAACCAGGAGGAGAGTGTTATAACTAATGTCCCTGTCCATCATTAGACTGAAATGGATGGAGAAAAGCTTTCCATTGGAAAGAAATGTGGTCCCAAGCAAAATAGGATGTCCACTGGGCTGAATGGTTTCAACTAGATCCTAGAGGATCTCCTCCATCTTCAGAATTAGAAGATATCTTACACCAGTCAAACAGCAAATTTGCTAAAGAAGCTTAGGGCAGATTTCCAGGACTCAGTCCTCAGAGTACGTGATGCAGTAGATCTGGGCTTAGAATGTTTTTAATACTTCCTTGGTCATCCCGAGGAGGAACCTACTTTGGGAAGCACAGTGGGCATAGTTCTAGGAGGATGACAAAGTATAAGGTTGTGAAATAAATGTTAAATTGAACTAAATGTCCTTTCATGATGCAATATTTATTTGCACTCCAATTCTTCAGAAATCATAGTCTTTTTTTTTGGTAGATATTGTCTGATTCTTCCTATGTTGATGAATAAGCAGGAGAGAATGAGGCTTGATGAAGCAACCAGAATGCTGTCTGAAGAAGGGTACAAGAAGGACAAGGGGAGGCTGGGTAGTGGGGATGTGCATGAACTCAGCCTCCAATATCAGAACCTCCTTCTCTGCTTGGGGAGTGTCCCCTCTTATGAGTCTTGGAGAGAGCAAAAATGAACTCCCACTTTGTTTGCTGAAAATGTCGGGAACCCTTTTTCCCAGTCTCTTCTACAGTTGTGGCTTGGAAACGATCCTCCCAATGAGATGCACCATCCTAAGACTGGGCTTGTGATGCTAAAGGACCATGTGTGTGGTTAATTGGAGTGGCAAAGCCAGGCGATGACTGCATCTTCCCTGAGGTGGACGGTGCATCTGAGGCTGGAGATCTTGAATGATTCCAAACATTTTGATTAGCTGGGTGGGTTTGACCAGGAGGGTATAGGCAGCTATGGTGATTTGCTCTTCCCATAGGCTATTTTTCACTCAGACCCTCCTGGATCCCTACAGTATTCTAGTAAAGCTATGAGGTAATTGAGTCATGATAAAATGTAGAGCTCACATGGGATGTAGGAAAGTTACTACCAAGGATTCTCTATTGAAAATATCCTAAAGTGCTCCTTAAAAGCAAAACCAAATCTCCAAGGGGTTGCAAATGGGAAGTCATGTTCTGGGTAGCCCACACATATTTTTGAACTAATACTAACATCTGATAGTGGGACTTTCACCAAAATATCCGAATTAATCTTCCTACTGAAATGTCAAATATCTGATACTATTAGGTTCACATCGTACAAGGTTAAGCAGCAGTTGCCTGCAGGAGGTGAGGTGTGGATCCTCTATCTGTTCATTATTTTCTCTTGGTTTCACCCATTTATGATCCCTTATTGGCCTCACTACCCTTTTGGACTCTTATTTCCAAGTAATAAGAACTGACTCTAACAAAATTCAATGAAAGAGAAAGTATGTGAAAGCAAATCTCTGGTTCACAGAATCTCTCAGAGGTTGTGAGGCTGGGTTTTGGTGATACAGTGGGGAATGACACTCAGTTCATGCCATTGCCCTGGGACCACCATGGCATGATGGTTTGGCTGCCTCACCTGCATTATCCATGCTGGGTAGTCGATGCCGGCTCTGTCCCAGATCACTGACTCTGCTGGCACCTTCACTAGAAGGGGTTCTGTGAAGTTCCTGCTTCCTCTGAGACTTCCAGTGGGTTTGCCAGATTTGCATGGCTTGCCCCTAACTGCAAGGGGCAAGCATATGATATATAAATATCATATTTATATGATATATAAATATCTGGACTTGAAGCTTTGCTGGTAGAAGGCAGATTAGCTGGGTGGGTCTGACCAGGAGGGTATGGGCAGCAAAGGTGATTTGCTATTCCCATATGCTATTTTTCACTCAGACCCTCCTGGACCCCTACAATATTCTAGTAAAGTTATGAGGTAACTGAGACCTCCTTTATAAGGAGGAGGAGTCCCCAGTCATAAAAAGGCATTTGAGTTTGCTAGCCGCACTTGGTCCTGATTAAATATTGGTTGAATGGCACATAAGACAAGGATCTTTAGGAGAAAATAATAGGAATAAGAGCAAAAAGAAGGAGCAAATTAGAAGAAAAAAGAGAGATAATGAAAGAGTTAAAGAGGCTAAAATAAAAAATGCAACGGAGAATTTAACCCCTATCATCTAGTTCTCTCTCTACATATTTAACATTTTTGTTTTAATATATGTGTATGTGTATTATATACATGCCTTAAAATACTTCCACTGTAAAGTCTTGTCCATCTATTTCCTCATTTTTCTTTTTTCCCTCTATTTTTCCCTATGAGGTCTCAACAAAACTCATGCAAAACCCTGTGAAATTCATTTTTTTTTTTTGTGGGCAGTAAATATTGGACCTAGACCAGAAGTGGTTCAACTCAATCTCCAAAACACCAGCTGCCTAAGTGATGAGTTGGTCCATCCAAGATGAGTTATTTAGCCAACAGACAGATGGCCAAGAAAGCCAAGTTAGTTTGGTATATTGTTTGTCATTCAGGAGGCTCTTGGCCAGCTGAAATAGCTCAAAGCCAATTGATGCAGAAGCCATAGCCCACCATCTTGGATTTGCTTCTGAAATCTACAGGTACCCAATTAGCAGCAAAAGACAAAGCAGGGCAGGTTTTGCTTCACTGAGTCCACAGCCCAGTGAAGAAGAGCTGTTCTCACAACCCCAATGGTAAATAAGAGTGGCTGAGCTGGTAGCTTGGCCAAAACTGAGATACTCATCACACAGCACGAAGAATGTGAGGACAAGGAACAGCTGTGCAAGTGTGTGTCCAGGAAAGGAAAGGGCTACTCACAGCATTTTTTTTTCCAAAAGCATATTAAATCTCCAAGTAAAGAAAGATGACTTACTGCACATCATCAATAATTAGTAAGAATTAGAAAAAACATAAGTTAATTTTTAAAACTACCTAGTGTTATAATTTGGAAATGCACTCTGCGAGTGTAGCCAAAGTCAGAATCTGGGCCACAGCACTTTATTCATTACTTCAACAAACATTTACTCTGTGCCAAGACCCATCCTTGGGAATCATTTCTGGAGAGCAAGAATCAGCCCATTGATCCCCTCATGCAGCTTATGAAGCCGTCAAGACCACAGTTTAGTCAAACAACAGCACAAATGAATGTGACACTGTCACTCTTGCAAACAGGACCGGGAAAGGCTCCTGGAGCTATGAGAAGGTCATCGGAGCATTTAACCCCTATCATCTAGTTCTCTCTCTACATATTTAACATTTTTTTATGTTTTAATACATATGTGTATGTGTATCATATACATTTGTGCTTCACGTTGGTTTATGGTCAACAACTTTTACTTAAAATTTCTTGATTCAAAGCTTGTGTCCTTCCTGTGCCCAAACTTGTAATTCTGGCACACCCAGCTCTGACATTAATAATTCCAGGAATATGTTCAGGTCCTCAGGTTTGGTGTCATCGATTGACAAATAAATAAATTAAAAATAAATTTTAAAAAACTGCATGTTCTAGAAACGCTTTGCATTTTGTTGGCGCTTTTCTTGTGAGGTCTGGAGTAAAGGCTTTGGGCACGAAGTTGGGTGTCATGCAGTCAAATTCAGCCCTGTGGTCAAATTCACCAGCTGAGTACCGTGTACAGCAGCTTCGCGGACCTTCCATGTCCTCACCTACAAAAGATTTGCCTGTTTTTCAGGTGGTGGCGATTAAGTGGGAGAAGTTAGCAGCAAGGAGGTTTCCCTAAACAAAACAAAATAAAACAAGACCTGCAATCGAGCTTCATCGTATTCAGGGTTAGATCCTGAAGTGGGTGCACAAGAGAAAAGTTGCCTAGAGTTGAACTTACCCTTGAAAGTCCTTTGGACATTCTCCCCATGGTGGCGGCCAGGCTGGCTGTCCGGGAGTCCACCACAGCCAGGTTTTCTTCAGAGTTGAAACAGATTGCCGCTTCTTCAGCTGAATGCCAGATCAAGTGGTTGGCTTGCTTTCCGTGGCCGTGTTGTGGGAAAACGCTTCTCTGTGAACACTTGAATTGCACACAGTGGCGCACCATCATTGCGTGTGGGAGGCCTCCTGTCGCATGATCACAGCACACAGGAGCTCACGGAATGCAGTGGTGAGGAGAGTTACCTGTTGGATAGAAGCTGTTTCCCTTTCTTTCACCCAAACACACACTGTTAAAGTCAGGAAACTCACCTGGGACTCTCCAGCTGCTAAATCAGTAGAAAACCAGCTCCTACGATGACTGTCTGGCTCCAGGTGCCTGGGTGTCTGTAACCACTGCCGTGTTTTCTCCCAGCCTGCCTGGTTTTGGGGATTTTCTGGAGCCATCTGTTGCTGGGATGAGGGTTTCTGCTCTTGACTCTCTGCATAATTTCTGCCTGGAGAAGCCATCTACTTTGCTCAGTGCTTCTTTCAGATGAGACCCACTGATTAAGAGAATGGGGAAGAAAGACAGAAAAAGAAAATTAAACCCTTTGTCCATCCCCTGCAGGGAGTTCACAAATCGGCGTGGCACCTTAGCTTCATTCAGTAGCATCAGCCATGCAGAATTGCGGGCGTTCGTGCGCTGGGCTTTGATTTTTGTCTGGGTGTCTGAGCCTTATTCCCTCTCGCACTCCGCATGCTTCCTTCACGCCCATGATAGAGTCTGGGAGATTAAGTTGTGGCCATTGCTTGCCAAAGGTTGATGGGCCTGATCCAGGGTCCTGTGGTCTGATGCTCACTTTTAGTCATCAGTGCGTTCCACAAATTAATGATAGTAAATGCTGCACCAAATTGGCACCTTCTGTGTGCAGGACATGTGCTTGGTGCTCTGCTTACAGTTCCCCATTCAACCCTCACAGCAAGTCAGATGATTATTACTTTTTATTGCAGTTTTCTTGGTTGAAGGGTGTTTGTAGCTTGCCCCATGGTCCTGGGCTGGTAGGAAGAAGGCTGGCCTTAAGTACTCTGTCTTTAACTCTGGGCTAATCAGCCTGATTTCATATGGCAGATGAGTGTCACAGAGATATCCACAAAGTCAAAACTTCGGACTCATCCAGTGCTGGTTAATAAAACAGATCCCCAGTTCACAGCCAGAGCATCATCTCAGAGCACTCTTCACAGGTAATTAGCCTCCCAGATCTCACAGGTAGGAGTCATTGGTCTGGATCCTGCATTCAGTCCCTCCTGTCTCTGCAATAGAAACTAAGGGAGGCCAGGCATGTGCACACACAGGACTGAACTCGGGCTTGTGGGTGCTAACAGGTGCATAAGAGCTGAACAAACTCTGAAATATAATCAGACATTTCAGTACTATTCATGAGTTTTACCATTTCAATGAATTTTTTTCTTAGCTGTATAATATGAGGCTTAATATGTCTGAGCATCTTCCTAAACACCGAGTGAATGATCTCATATTGATGAGTTGGATCACTATAACCAAAGAAGAGGGTTTTCTATTCAACCAGCACCACTTCTGAGAAAGGATGCTCTCCAAACTTTATGGCGTTTAAATTATGGGGAAAAAATGCTAATGTAATAGGTTGCTATTGGATGATTTTCCCAGAAACCCTTTCCTTTATTTGTAAATTCATTTTAAATGTGCATCACAATGTAATAAATGATTGCTGTGACCATTCAAATAATAAATATCTGAAGTAAAATTAATGTTTCCTTGCATTCCATTCCTCTAAATTTGACAATTTTCTGCCTAGCTTTTCATATTTCTCCTCCTTTATTGGAACATAAACATATTCGTACATGTTTGCAGGGCATTAAGATGTAACCCCAAGTGCAGATTAGTCTCTGTCCTGTTCTTCCCCACTCCTCCACACACTGTGGGTGCCATGGGTGAAGGGCTGGTCCTCTGCCCACCCTGCCCTCATTTTCTATGCCCCTTGCTCTGAGAAATCAATTATGTAATGTCCTTCTGCTTTTCCAGTCCGTGTGGTTGATTTGGGTTGAGCGTCCAGACCTGGATGGGGCAACAAGACTCTTCTTTAGAATTCTAGGACATCTTCTGGGTGGATGGATCTATATGTGTGACATTTGGGAATGTCAGCTGCTGTTTACCAAAGGGTGGGTTTCAAAGCAGGGTAGAGTGCAGAGAGCAACAGAATGCAGACCTGTTTCCCAGGGCAGGGTGAAGGAGGGAGGGAGGAGGAGAGGCAGCAAGGCAGTGTTTTGGGTTATCCACAAAGGTCCCTATCATCCCAGGCTCAGCTCCGCCCTTCCCTTGGATTCTGTGGGATGAGGCCCTTCCAACAAATCCCCTTGTTTCGTTGTGCTTCCATTCTTGATAACCAAGGGTGGACTAAACATTTGACACTTCCCCAAATTTCTGAAAAAATCTATTTTTCCTATCATATATATGAGACATTTATTGTGATGCACATATGTTGATGTGTATGTATGCATATATATATCATGGTGGTTTAACGTGATATTGTTGTGTTCAATGTATTTCCTCCATGAGAAATAAGAGCAATAGTAAGCTACCTTATTCAGCCAACATGTATTATTCATCTTTACTCTTATTTATCCTAACTCCCTGCTAAATTCTGTGTTAATAATCCTGAGATAATAGTCCCTGGAAAATAAGCACAACAAAAAATAGACCAACCTTTACAAAAGACCGTGGTGAATGGGATAAGCACGGTGCGGCACACGAATGGCAAAAGGCGCCAGACCTGTGCACAGTTCCACACGATCAAGGCATCTTCCTGCTCCTTGAGGTCTCAGCCACGGAGCCTGTTGGCTAATGTAGTGAGGGGAAGAAACAAGGAGAGGAAGCGTCTCCAGCAACTCTTCAATTAAAGAGATTTTGAATCATCCATTTAATTTCCCCCACAGTGCCGTCTCTCTAAAGTCTGCAATTTGGCCATCTCTGAAAGGAACCCTGAAGGTGTCCTCAGTGGCTGGTCGCTTTCCAGTGCTCACGCCTTGGTTGTTTCCGAGATGCTCTGCCTTCAGCTGCTCCCTCAAAGCAAGTCGCTTGCTTGGGTGCAAGCTGCCCCTGGACCAAGGGAGGGGTGATCAGACGACTAGGGGACTCGGAGCCTTGGTCTGGCCCTGATGTGAGCCACTGCTGGCTCCTCTCCATTTCCCTCCATTTCTGCTCCACTGACCTGCACTGTCTGCCACAGGGTGTGCTGGCGCCTTCTTTCATTCAGCCGCAAGCCAGGCCCTTAGAGCTGAAGGGCTGTGTGTTTATTTTTGCCTCCTGAGATGTTTTCTTCAGGAGAAAATTGCTCATGGATCCTGACTGCCTCGGCCTAGCTGGAAACCTGGCTTCTCTGAGGGTTGGCTGGACAGTCCTTGAGTTCACTGACTCTGGGGGAGCTGTCCTGCTCAAGACCAGTTCAGATTCTAATTTACTTTGAGGCTGAGCCCAATTGCAGGGAGGTGAAGTGCATTCTTGTCTTACCTCTGAAGGCCTAGCAAAAAGGAAAAAAAAAAAGAAAAAATACAATCTGGGAATCTCAGAATAGGGAGAGATTTGGGTCACAGAGAGGTCTTCTAATAGCATATTTTTAACTGAAAAAAATAAAAAGAAACAGATTTATGCTATGATTGGAGAGGACCTTGGTCTTGATCCTGTTTCCTTTCTTCCAGGGAGCCTGGAGCAGGAGTAGAGGGTGGGGATCAGGTGATGAGTTCTTTCTCAAAGCATTCAGGAATCACTTCCCTTTGGCACAAGATTCGATTTCCTCATTCTTTTGTTGGGACATGCATGGACTTCCGTGGCATGATTTCAGGAACGTTGTTCTAGTGAGGACTCTGGATGATAAGGAGCAGTAAGGTTACTAAAAATAGTTGAAGTGAAATAGGTTTTATTGAAAGGATAGAGAAGGATCTAAGGAAACCCAAGATTAGAAGAAAGATTGCTGGATCTCTCCTATGAGCTCAGAGCTGGAAAGCCAGGGCTGATTCATTTCCTTGCTCCTTCCTCTTTCAAAAGTGTTCACGTCCAGTATTGGCCTCTGTCTTCCAGCACACTTTTCTGCTGTGGTTTCCAGGTGACTCCTCAGTGGCAGTCAGTTTCAGGGCCCACAAATTTGGCTTCTATGGTGCCCAGTGTCTCCTAGAAGCAACTTGGCATCTTATTCAGATGCCAGAGAGAGAACATCTGGCATCCCATCTCATCTGGCCAAGTCAGGCCATGACACTCATAGGCTTCTGATATCAAATGAATTGGCAGCCCTAGAACCTAGAGACCCTCCCTGCTGCCTCAACTGGGGGGAGAAAAGATTGGGACTTTGTGATTCACAATATCAGAGAGCTTCTTTAGCAGAAGATCACGATGACATCACATTCCTCGTCTTCAGATTACCTTGAATAGCAGAACATCCTTCAGCAAAGGAGCAAAGAATGTCTTCCCAAATTACCAGGAGGGTTTAAATTTAAATTTTACTGATACTCATTTAAACTAGCTTATACTACAAGATGAATGACTAATAAATTACATTCCATTTGGATGTATTCAGTCATTCCTCACTTAATTATTGAGTCCCTAATATGATCACTGTTAGCTTTGGGGGCTACACATGAATACTTTTCAGTGAGAGAAAGAGGAGAAAAGAAAGAGATTTTTTTTTAAAAAAAAATCTGAGTTCTTGCAGAAAGGAAATGCCTAGAGGAGAAAAGGATGCGGAGAGAATATATTGGGGTTGATAGAAAAGACAGCTTATTGCATATTTAACAATTCTGTAGTCAACAGAGGCTTTTTCTTAAACTCCTCCCAGCTGGACACCAAAAAGCCCAAGGCTTGGCTTAGTAACTAAATACCTGTCTTGAATAGGGAAGGCAGAGTGCTCGCCCTTATAGGAGAAAAAGAGCAACTAACTTCCATCCAGCACCGGCCTTAAGAGGGCATCCAATCAAAAGACAATTCCAGATGTCATCCAGGAAGCCTGTGGTGACAGCTGAAAGGGAGTTACAAAGTGCAGAGAGGGGTCAGGTGGGAAGTTGTGGGTGCCCAGGGTGGGCATCAGTGCTGGGTGGATGACGGCCATCTTCAAAAGGCACCAACCAGTTTACCTGGTTGGTTGGTTCCAACTTAGATTAGTGACATTCAACATTGTAACAAATAGCATGGCACCTGCCACTCAGAACTGACACTGTCCCACAAGAGCAGAATCTGGAGGCCCTGTGGTGCCGAATGTCACATCAATAGTTGCAAGATTCTAGGGAGGTGGGAACCAGAGGATGACCAGCTAGTAGGAGTATCTTCAGTTTTAACAACTGGAATTGCAGCATGTACTGTGACCCAAACCTGGCCTCCAGAAAGGACCTTACGAGGGGACAAGACTGGAGATCCAAGTCTGGCTTCTGTTTAGAGGGGCCTGAATGCCATGCTAAGGAGGATGTTCACTAGGAACTGAGGGGAGATTCATCTACCCCAGGGACATGACCCAACCAACCTCTGTTCAACTGATAAGTAGTCAGTACAGTTCAAGGAGCTTCACAGGGGATGCTGTTTTGATATGGTGCCCGCCCTCTGGCATCTGGAAGTTAAGAAGGAATTCGGTACCAAGAGCCATGACCCCAAAGCATCACAGAACTGGAAAGCAGAAGGGACTCTTAGTGCAGCGACATCTCTCACAGACAGTATGTGACTTGGTCAAGTTCATGCTGGCCATCGCAAAGAGAGACAAGCTACTTCTCCTTGGTGGCTGCGGAAGAGGAAGATAACTCTTGCCAATTAGAGGTCAAGATGGCAATGGGGTGGCGCAGGGCGAAGAGAGCAGGGAGCCGGGAGAAAGGTGCTCTGTTTATTTTATTTTTTAAAGGGGGTACAGTTTCTGAAGACTTGTTCTGGCCGAGTGGCCTCCCTCTCACTTTTTCTGGCCTTGCTAGGGCTGGATTAGCGGTGCAAGTAGAAAGGCGCGCGCCCCTGCGGCTTCTGAGGCGCATCTTCCCTGAGCGGAAGGAAGGAACCTGGCACCTCCTCCTAGCCGCCCCCACGGACCGCGGTCTGTCCCCAGGCTTCCCTGAGCTCGCCAGGCCTGAGGGCTCTGAGGGACGGAATTCCGGCCCGGCGCAGTGGGGGCACGGGCGGGTCCCCAGGTTCCGGGCAGCGTGCCCGCGAATCCGCTGCGCGGCCCATCCATCTCCGCAACCCGGCTGGCGGCGCCGCGCTCGGTTCGGAGGGCGCTTGGAGGCGCAGACCGGCGCTGGGGAGGGTGAGGGGAGACGCAGCCCCCCTCTCCGGCCCAGATTGAGGAGGGGGCGAGCCGGCGCCGAGCTGGGGCAAGCGCGTGGCTGTGCGCGCCCCTCTCTGGGCACACACCTTCCGTGCCGCGCGGTCCTGGGGACCTAGTGGCCTCGGACCTTGCCAAGCAGTAGTGTTGTGCGTCCCGCTTGCTCCCGGGTACGTTAAGCGTCAGGCAGGAGCTGCTCAGCTGGGGTCACCGGACGCCTTCTCCTCCTTTCCCCGGAGCCCGCGGGTCTAGCGCTAAGCCAACCCCAGCTGGATGCTGTGCTCCTATAAATAGCGCGCGGGTGCCCGCTTCGCGCTCTCCCGGCTGCGCGGGGAGAGAGAAAGTTGTGCACAGGGACTGGGGAAGGGAGACCCCGCCAGCCCAGCCGCCCTGCGCCTTGGAACTGATCCGGGAAATTGTGCTTTCAGTGCGGTCTGGCCGCTGCCTACGTCGGAGTGACCCCAGGCTTCGGGGATTTTTTGACCAAACGAAAGCGAGAATCGCCAGCATCCTGGTTGCGAGCTCAGGCTCGCCTTCTTCCCAGCCCAGGAAGCACCTCCAGCCTCTGTAATTCGCTCCTGCGCAAGCCAGACTCACACAGGACCTGCACCGCACCGCTTGGCACCCGCCGCTCTTGCGGCTTCTCCGAGTCCCCGCTGTCTATCGGGCTCCGTGGTTCACTTCGCCTGGGGGGTTCTTGGGTTGGGGCTAAAATTTATTTCTTTATTTTTCTTTTGAGGTGTGATCGTGAGGACTTGGCGACTTTTAGATGTGAAGAATAAGGGTGGGTGCAGGGGCCCCAGGCAGGGCTGATTCTTGGGCGGAGGAGGGTAGGTAGGGGTTCTGCATGAGCTCCTTAAAGGACAAAGGTAACAGAGCCAGCGAGAGAGCTCCAGGGAAGACTTTGACTTCAGCCCACAGAATTGGTGGAAGTGTGCGCGCCGCCGCCGTCGTTCCTGCAGCGCTGTCCATCTAGCCACTGGCATCTTCCGGAGCTCCGGGATCCCCGGGTAGGAGGCGACGCCGGCGAGCAGAAGCGCCAGCCGGCTGCCGCTGCCCACGCCGCTCACCATGGGCTCCGCGCGCCGGGGGCTGTCCGTGGTGCCGGCCGTTCTGCTGGCCCTCACGCTGCCAGGGCTGCCGGTCTGGGCGCAGAACGACACCGAGCCCATCGTGCTGGAAGGCAAATGTCTTGTAGTGTGCGACTCGAACCCGGCCACGGACTCCAAGGGCTCCTCTTCCTCGCCTCTGGGGATATCGGTCCGGGCAGCCAACTCCAAGGTGGCCTTTTCAGCCGTGCGGAGCACGAACCACGAGCCATCGGAGATGAGCAACAAAACGCGCATCATTTACTTCGATCAGGTTAGACCCCGAGGGATGCAGGGCACCCGGAGTGGGATGGGCAATTGAGCGGGTAGTCCCAGGGCATCTCAGATAGGGGCTGCCTGATGGGGCTAAGCTCCTCTGATTAGGATGTGGAGATTCATTTAGGCACCCGCCTTACCAAATATGTCCAAGCCTGAAACTTCTGATGTGACTCCCCCCACCCCGCCCCACCCTGGGCCCCCTTTCCCTCCTGGTCTCTAACAGAGGCTGGGAGCGGTGCCTGTGTGTCGGGGAGGCTTGGGAGCGCTGAGGCCGGCAGCCCAAGCTCAGGACAAGTTTAACAGCAACAGGTCAGCGGGAGCTGAGGGAATCTGGTCCCTGGACACCAGGATCTCCTGGGCAGAGCTGCGTCCCTGGCTCTGACTCGTCTGCATGTGCGGCACGAGCTGTTCTGCGATGCCCTAGCGGACTTCGGATAAACGTTTGACTTGTTTCTCCAGGTGGAGAAGCTTCTTCCCAAAGAGAGATCCCGGTCTCCAAGCCGTGTGCAGAGATCCGGCAGGTGGCCGCCGTCCGAGGACGGCCGGACCTTGGTTCAGATCTAGCTTCTTGGTTGCGAGATGGGGTCCTCATACACGTTGGAGTAGGCTACACGCCCTTCCTGCATTCCCAGGGAAAAGTTGCTCTGGAGGGAGGAAAAGGAATGGGGCAACCGCACGGAGCTCCCCCAGGGAAGCGCTGGGGAGACGGTTCCCGCTTCCTGGGCTTCAGTCTTTTCACAGAATTGCAAATCGCTGGGTAAAGACAGACTGTGAGGTGCAAGGCAGGGAATGCAGGCGGGACTCATGAATGCCAGGGGCTTCTGTTTTGCCGCTTGGTGCTCTGCGGTTTGGCAGGATGAGAAACCCCAGGATATCCGCTTAGCTTGAGCAAAGCGTCCTAAGGAAGAAAACCGACACCAGAGTTTTCATTTTAACCTGAACAGTACCCAGACTCTTTTAAAATTCCGAAGTCACAGTTCCCAGTTGTGCGCACAGCACTATGTGAAGGAGCACCAGATAAACAGTGCTGCAGGGTGTGCCAGAAAAGGCAGGGGGTGACATTTGTGGTCCCTACTCAATTTTCCTAAGCAATGCACTCTCCAGCTGGTCAAAGACAGAGCATGTCTCTCTGGGGAATTACTAGGGAGTAGCCATAATCTGTAACTAATTAAGCAGCCCTTTGGGGTTTTGGTGCTGTATTTTCCAGTGTGATGGAAATAAAGTTGAGCACCACGCTGGATTGAATCTCGATGCATTAATTAAATGTTGGAATATGTGGGCATCCTGCTACCCTCTGAATGGGGCTTTCTTTTCAATGACCTTCCTGTCAATTAGAAGATGAGAAGGGTTTGCTCTTCTGTGCAGGGAGCCACGCATCTTGGAGACAACAACATTCATTTAGTTCTAAATCTTGATGTGCCTGGATACTCCAATTACTGTGTAGAGTCAACACCCCAATTCACATGTAGTCAACACTATTCAGCCATTTCCATTATTGCCAATGAATTATGCTACTTACATCTGAGCTAGGAAGTCCCTGCTAAGCACCTGGAATGATTTTAAATGTGATTGAAAAAGAATTCTTTGTGAAACCTCTGCTGGGGATTATTACACAGCGGGTGACTTGTTGAAAGACCATCCATCATCAGGTCAGAGAACAGAAATTTGATGCTTGCTGGGAAGAAGGTGGAATCTCAACAAAGTCACATGCTTACATGTTTGTTCCGGCCGGTGTTGAGCCTGGTACACCTGCCTGACAGTCATGACACCGTGCTGTGCTGCTCAGACTTAGTACATTTTTAGGAAATTATGCAAGAGGCATGAAAATGTATAAATTTTGACAAAAAGGCCATGTTTAAAGGATTGCTGGAGAAGGCCACTGATATTTAGAAAAAAATGTATCTTTATAGGGGTATCTGACTTTTATGAATGCCACTTACAGATTTATTTCTTGGAGAGACATGCAAGAAGCACTTATTATTTTACTGTCCCCCCTCTTTCTCTTCAGAAGGCACTGACCTATGTGACATTGCACATCTAGATTAAGAGGTCACTTATTGAAATTCAGAGATAATGTTCTAACCAGAAGAACCAGGCTGAGCATCCTGGGATAAAAACTCGTTGCTGCCCTCTTCAAAACAGTGCCTCGTTTTTCATTTTTGACTCTGGGACTTTAAATAAAGAGCAGGTGATTGATAGGAGGATAATGCGTAACACCAAGAGGGACACGGAAAGGCCACCTATTTCATGTGCCTCATTCACTCTCTCTACTCGTTGGCAGCCGGCAAAGGCTGACTCATTGCCAAAATATGGTAATTAAGGTTTAGATGGTACAGAAATGAAAAAAAATGGCCTTGGATCTTAGGAGCGCTCTGGTGGAGGCTCAGGGAAGGGCCAGACATTCATATCACTTTGTGCACCAACTGTTCAGTGTCATGGATTATGTCACATGGAGGAGGGGTACCCATGGCTCTGTGTGATGTGTCCAGGGATGACTGCGGAGAGACCATGGATGTCGATTGGCTGGTGTGGCAACGTCACTTCTGGGTATTGCAAAGACTTGTGGATGGTGGGAATGTGCATCCACAGCAGATGCTTGTTCTCTGATTCTGAGTAGAGCTAATACTTTGAGCCCTCACATGATACCCAGATGTTTGCAGAGCCGTCCAGACTTGCTGGAAATTAAGACATGAATACAAAGCATTTATTTTTTTCTATACTTTTTAAAAGAAAGAGGAGCCTTCCAGTACACAAGTGCATGGTCCAAGTCATGCAAGAGGAAAGATGTTTCATGCTCTGTGGTTACTGAAGCTAGTTATTGAGGAAGGAGGGAAGGAAGGAAGGGAGGGCAGAAGGGAAAAAGAAGAGAAGGAAGGAAAGCAGGAAAGAAGGAAGGGAGGAAGGCAATCTATTTTCCTTATGGAAGAAAGTATTATAATAATTTACTGTTATTTATTATTTTTATTTGTAGATCCTAGTTAATGTGGGTAATTTTTTCACATTGGAGTCTGTCTTTGTAGCACCAAGGAAAGGAATTTACAGTTTCAGTTTTCACGTAATTAAAGTCTACCAGAGTCAAACGATCCAGGTACGTGTTCTGACCCATTCTTTCTCTGTCCTTAAACAACTCTGTTTATCTTCAGGGGGTTCTGTTTTTAAGTATTTATTCAAAGATGTGTTTTCATTATGAAAATAAACAGCCACATTTATAGTTTATTTTTAAAAACTTCATTTCCGATTTTCTTCTTTATATACAATGCCCATTAAGGTGTGAAACAAAAAGCATATAGAAAAGCAAAGTTATTTCCTTACTAATATTCAAACACTTAAAAAACATGGTTTGGTAAAAATTTAGTGACACAAATCTTGTGATTTCATTTAGTGCATGTAAAAATTATTTGGACTTGTAAGGAAAAAACCTATAAAACTAGCAGGGCTTTGGAAGTTTTAAGTAAATAAAACAAATTTGCTATCATTTTAAAAATTATGAGATGCAATTAACTATCAACATAAACTTATGAAAGACAGCAGTTCAGTATCCCTTCCAAAGGAAATGCTGTGCTCATGCTTTAGTGTGCCCTATGACTTTGGTGCCAGTGAATTCTTACCAGTTGCAGGTACATGATTGGAGGTGCTCCTGTGTTGTTCTGGGTAATGGGCTTGACTTCCTGTTCAAAATCAGCAATGGAGCTATTTCCTATGATATCCAAATATGCTAATGATAAATAACAACAACACATCTTAATGGAATTCTAGGGTAACTTTTTTCTTATGCTTGATATTTATTTCATATACCATGAATACATGATACACACACACACACATACACACACACACAGAAGTGGATGTAATCTATCATTCACTATTATGTGAATGCCAGTTTCACCTTTCCTGCCTAGAGAATGGATAACTTGGTCAGTCTCAGATTTAATTCATTTAATATTACTTTAAACCTAAAAGAAGCAAATATATAATAAGCAAATTTACTTTCACAGAAAAACTTTTTCCAAGCTTCAATATTCAGAGATCTATGTAATGGTTGACACAATCAAAATCATAGTATGGAAAAAAAAAAGTTAATAAAATTTTGAATTCATTCTTTTGCTCATTATCCATCATTAAGATCTCTAGTGGCAGTGGTGATTATTTTTAGCCCACATATCTTATGAGGGAAAATAGAAAAAGAAAACCCACACTCAGAGGCACATTCACCTCCATGCGCTCTGTTATTTCAAATGACTTTCAGAGCTGGGCAGGTTGCAGCCCTGGAAACCTGCGAGGGGTCAGGAGACTCTGGCTGCATCTGGATTTATCAGGTCAAGAGCACTGGCAGCTCCAACCCAGCCCTCTTCTTTCTCAGAGGATTGCTGTGGAGGGAAGGGACAGAGGTCACCTTAGTGGGCATGCCAAGAAGCCCCTTTTTTACAAGACTTCCACAAAGTTGTTGTCTGGGTGGTGGTGGTGTGTGTGTGAATGTAAGGAAATTTCAGTGGGAGAAATTAAAAGCAAACAAACAAACAAACAGACAACAACTCAGTAAATACTTACTTTGACCCCACAATGGACTAATTTGGAAGAGGCGGGATATGTTTCCTGAATGTCTGGTGTTTGACAGGTGGGTATCTTCTCCCCTCTTGACTTAGAAGGGAACTCCGCAGTGATTTTTTTCTCCTAGGTGAACTTGATGTTAAATGGAAAACCAGTAATATCTGCATTCGCTGGGGACAAAGACGTCACTCGCGAAGCTGCCACGAATGGAGTCCTGCTCTACCTGGACAAAGAAGACAAGGTCTACCTAAAGCTGGAGAAAGGTAACTTGGTCGGAGGCTGGCAGTACTCCACGTTCTCTGGCTTTCTGGTATTCCCCCTATAGAATCTGACTTCTCCGGGACATTTACCCAGGTGAGGGGCAGCCCACCCCTGAGTTATTGGAAGATCATTTTCATCACTGGATTCGTGTCTTTTATTGGTTTCTCATGGGTGAATATGGATTCTCTTTAAGGATTCTAGACCTTTCTGAACCAACACAAAGTTCCAGATTATTTTCATGTGTGTGCGTGTTTGAGTGTCCTTGGATCAGGACTCAAAAGCAGATCATGCCTATCAATGCTTAAATGTAACGGTCAAAAGCTGTCTCGAGGTCTGTTCTGAATTTAATTTCCTGGAATTACTGAATTTGTTACAGGTGCGAATTTTTATTTATTTTTAAAGACTGGCAACTGGGTCTAGGAATTGGAAAACTCTCAAGTTCTGGCTTCCATCAATGGTTCCCGTGATGCTGCCAAAGAGCTGTATCTGTGTTGATAGATTGATTGCGCTTGTTGTTACTCCTTTGGAGTTTGTTCGTTCTGTTTTCTTGAGCTAACTGGGAATGGGTTTTCAGTGACAGGCATTGTGTGTTTTCCACAAATAAGGTGATGCCTGGCTTGGCTGGAAACTTACCTTGGCCATGAGATCACCATGTGGCTTCCTTCAATGAGAAAAGAAAAAAAAAATAAGAGGAAAAGAGAAAAGAATGCTTCATAATTGTATTTTAATTATATATGTGAAAGAGTCATATTTTCCAAATTATATTTTCTAATAGGAAAAATAGATCATAAATCCGACAAGGAAAAAGTTGCTTACCCAAATTCCAAGTGCTCAGTCCCCAAACCTTGGTGAAACAGCTCTCCTCTGTGGGAAATCTTATTCTTTATTGCTCAACTTTAATTAACATGATTGATAATAACCACTTTATTAAAAACCTAAGGGATTTTTTCCCCTTAGACGTGATGGCTTTATTAACTGGAGATGGGATGCCCTTGTTTTTAATTACACCTATTTTTCAAACCTTCTGTCGTGTTTGAAGTATCATCTGGTTTTGCCTTAACTCCTTAAATTGTATATATTTATCTGTTTGGCTAATTGTAAATCTAAATATCCCATATCTAAATTTAGTGCGATATTTTATTTTGTCTTTTGTATAGGCCATACGAATTCATAAGATTATTTATGTCTGTTAGAGAATAAAGGTTAATATATGTTAGTTGAATTGTTTTGTCCTTTTGGTTTTGAAAACATGAATTCTGTATGATTCATTTCCCTCCCTCCCTCCCTCCCTCCCTCCCTCCCTCCCTCCCTCCCTCCCTCCCTTTTATCCTTTCTTCCTTCTTTCCTCTTGATTCTTTTTGCCTGGAGTTGAGAAAACCTGTTGGAATTTTCAGGTACTGTCCCCCAGTTTGGCAAAGGAAAGCTGTCCTGTGTTTACTCTGCTCGAAGCCGAGAGCTGGAAGCTCCCCGAGAGCATCAGCGAACCCAGTGAACTCTTCTCCCAGGAGGACTTACTCTCAGGAGGTCAGGTTGAGCAAGATCCCCTAGAATCTCGCAGGGCTGCTCAGCCTGCGAATGGACAGTGGCGAGGGCCAAGACAGGGTCTTCAAGGTGAAGGCTTTGGGCACCCAGGGACAGGAGGCGTGGGCTTCCTTTGAGGAGCCACTGTCAGCACATGGTCTCCTGTGGACCTTGGCTCAGTGTCCAGGTTCACAGTCAATGAAAGCAAAGGGGAGGGGGCATTCTGTGGCTGGTGACCACGAGGACGTTGGTCCAGGGAGACACGTGCAGGCACACCTTTTGGCATATTGTGACTCATCACCAAGTCAGAACAGCCACCCATCCCCAGGAAGCTGCCCACCCTCCCCAGGAGGTGATCTGGGGTGTGGGCAGTGGGTCCTCATGCCAGGCATCCTTAGTGGTTTTCAGTCAATGATTTTGATTTTTTCATATGAAAATCCCAGTGTCACGCAGAAGTTGGGAAAGGGGGTTTTCCCCTAAGCAGAAGTGGTGTCCTGTGGCCACGCAGTGCTCCCGTGTGGGCTTCCACGGGGGTCTCTACTCCACAGCAGACCCGACCATGCTGGGGTGCATCTGCTGGTAGCCATTGTTTCGACAAAATGACTTAATAGCATTGGAATCACCTGGGGGACCTATGAAGGGACAGAGAGATGACCGAGGCAGAGTGGCATGACAATGCCTCTCCCAGATGAGCTTGCGGGTGTCTTTTGTCTTGCTCTTATTTGTCTTGATTCTTCTGATCTAAGAGGAACTTCGGCAAAGGGCTCGACTTTACCTCCTAGTTGCGGTGACATATTTTGGAAAACAAAATCTGTTTGAAACCTTCAAGAGGAAGTGCATATGGGAGGCCCTGGGGCTGAGGCTGTGCGGGGGCGGGGGGGGGGGGCGGGGGCTGGGGTAGTGGGTCCCAGTGGAGAGCTGAGGTCAGAGCAAGGAACCCTCCAAAGCCACGTTCTAGGACGGGAAGCTCCCCAGACACAAGGGCCAGAAAAATAAGACTGAGAGAGAGCAGAAGCAGCGGGCAGGACAGCGTCGCCCGAGGGTGCTGGTTTTGCAGGAACGCAGGCCAGAGTCCTGCAGGCTTCACTTGGCAGCTCTGTGGCTTCAGGCAGGTGTTGCCACCTCTCTGAGTTTCAGTTATTTTATGTGAGGACTAAAGGAGACCTGTGAAGTACCCGGAACGCAGGAGGAGCGCCACTAAGGGCCCCGCCAGGACTAAAATTGGAAGCCCTAACTCAGCAGCCAGCAGCAAATCGGCCCCCAGGAGGATCTTCAGGGTGGCATGAGGAAGGGAGGCGGCTGAGATGGAGCAGGACAGGCTGAGGAGCAGGAGTGGAGGCGTCCGAGGCATTTCTTGCGGGAAGACAGACACTCACTACGAATTCTACGACCTGAAAACTGTACGGAAATTGCTAGGTCCACAAAAATGCTAATTGAGCGCGGTATTTGCATTGGCCTGTCGGCATTCATCAACGCCAGCGCCCTCCCTGCCTAGACGGTTGGTTCCCGTCTCCTTTGACTGTTCCTCGATCTATCGATCAACAGATGCAAGAGACTGTCTGTAGCCTGCAGTTTCCTCCTGACCGAAAAGCTTGTATGTAGGATCTCGTTCCTCCTCATTGCATCTGGGGGACCTTGTGGTCCCAGGTTCAGCTGGACTTTCATACCTAATTATCTAATAAATTATATCCTAATACTTCTTCCTTTTTTTTTTTTTTTTTTTTTTTTTTTTTTT